>JAVJIF010004649.1:0-299273 GCA_038442645.1 Agave tequilana
AACATCACTTGATCAATGACAACGTTTGATGCAAGGCAATCAATTATGTGCAGAGTACATTACCAAGTTTAATGAATTTCTGATTAGGTGTGGCAAGAATGAGTCTGACACCGTAATCTTGGCGATTTTGCTCAGGACTCAGGGAAGATCTTAGGCGTGAGCTCTTTGTGCGAGATATCTCCACTCTAGAGCAGGCTTGTCGGCTTGTCCAGGGTCTAGATGATCTCAATATTTTTCTTTCATTAACACATATACTATAGAAGTCAAGTCTCAGCCTAGTCAGTCCTAGTCTCCGTCCTGTTTTGGATCTAGTAACTCCACTCAGAAGCATGTTGAAAAAGGCAAAAGAGTTTAGAGTGAGTTATCTAGATCGGTCCAACAGAATTAATGTTTTAAGTGTCAATGGTTTGGTCACATTGCTGCACACATGCCCGAGCAAGACGAGAAGTTTGATTATTGAGACTCAGACAATAACCATGATAACTTAGAGGAGATTGTCTATGACCCTGAATGAGATGTTTGGGAAGATGAGATTGTTGTTGATCAGGCTACTACTTTAGGATGTCTTTCGAGTTTGCACCCACTTTTGATTAATGATGTTGACGGGATTACCCTCGCGGCTTAGTGTATTGAGGTGCGCTTTAGCTCAACCCAAAGAGAATGATGACTGGCGTCGATTCACAATATTTTAAACTCAATAAAATAAGTGAAAATTGTCAGGGCATAATTGATAGTGGGGATTATGTTAACGTCGTCGCCTGAACATAGTGACTAAATTTGGGTTGAAGGTTGTTCCCCATCCTCAATCATATAAAGTTCTTTGGGTGAACTCTGCATCCATTGACGTTAAGAAAGATGCCTTGTTTTGATCCAATTTGTTACTTATTCGGATAAAATTTGGTGTGATGTAGTCACCATGGATGTTGGTCATATCATCTTGGGCAGAACATGGCCATATGTATGGGCGTTCGAATATCTGTTTGTCTGTCCATGATTTGTCCATGATGAAAAGAAGGTCAAACTAGCCCCAATGTGACCAGTCTTTTCGTCTGACACTAAATGGCCTGATGCATCAAACAAACAACAAAGCATTAAATCAGTCTGAAGTCTCTCGACAAGGAGAGATAAAACTTTTTTCGATACTTGATTGGTGCGAATTTGAGGAATTGAGATCTTATTTTACCCACTGCAGAGTCTGCAGATAATAATTCGGTGAATAAGTAAATAGGTATGAGTCCATTTGAAGTTGTGCATGGTTACAAACCTAGAAAGCATATAGATCTTATCCTTATGACGCATTCTCCTAGGGTATCTGAGTCCGCATTCACATCGCATGTTCATGATTTGCATAGAGAGATCAGTAAGAAAATTTAAGAAAGTAATGCACGTTATAAATCCCAAGCTGAATTGCATCGCATGCATCTTGAATTTACTGTGGGTATTCCGTAATGATTCTGATTTGACCTAAACGGTTTTTTACCGGAACTATTAAGAAACTGCATGCTCGTAGTGCTGTTCCTTATAAAATTCTCAAGAAATTAATTCAAATGCCTATATAATTGATTTACCTTCGAATTTTGGAATTAGTTCGACATTTAATATTTCAGACTTGATAGCTTATAAAGTCCTCTTTTTAACCTGATAATCCACCTGTGAATCTTGATGAGCCTACCCCCGATCCTTTCCTTGAGGGACCCCACTTGCCACCACTTCCTAATACACATGTCTCATTTGCAGCAGAACATATTGATAGCATTTAGGATTCAGGATGACCAAATTATCTCCACCCGAGATGGTGGTTGCGGACAATATTTAGTGCGTTGAAGTCTTGAATTTAATGACACATGGATTACTCGAGAGGACCTGTGACTATTGGTCCCGGATCTATTGGAGTAATACGAGCACCATCAAAAACCTTACTCAACAGGGTCGAGTTCTTACTCCGGGAGAGTTGATGGGGACATCATACTGACTTCTCTTTGCACTTATCATCGTCCTTGCTGCCGTATTGCATCGATCCACCTTTGGGAGTTTTAAGATGTATTTGGCATTATTTAGTTTGATTTTACTTGATAAATATTTAGTCCATGTGATGAGGACATCATGCCGCATAGGGGCCGATTCGATCGAGTATACTTCAAGAAGCGACGCAATGCAGTTCTTTGGCTTTAGATTGGATTATTAGATTTGTTTCAGATTTATTTGTAGTAGATGTTTTTTTATTTTACCTTTATTTTCTATAGTAGGTATTCCTTTGTGGGCGTTTAGTATCACATCGGTTATTTCTTAGTAGTTCTCTTTTGTAAAGCCTATATAAGGCTCCCTAGACTATTCTATTAGGTTCATTGAATGATTAAAATTTTCTCAAATTATTCAGTTAATTCTTGAGTTTATCGGCTCTTGAATTTTGGTTTGAGAAGCCCGCGTAAGGGGTGGAAACCCGAAATCTTATCCTGCTTTGAATTTTGAAATTCGGTTACGATTTAAAGGTGATTGCGATCCGGTTGGTATTACATCATTTTGGTATCAGAGCCCTGGTTTTCAATTCCCTTCAAATATTATCTTTTTGTTCCAACTCTTCTCCAACAACAAACCCCAGGTCTAAATCTCCAGATCCCTCAAAAAAAAAGAAAAAAAACCTGACAATTTTCAGAGGACAAGTTTCATCCCTCTCTCTGAAAATTCGGAAAAAAAGGCACTGTGCATCTTCCAACCCCCTCCCCTTTCGATCTTCCCTCAAACCCAAATTTTAGGGTTTCGCCGCCGCCCACCACCCTCCGCCAGCCTCTCTATCTCTACCGCCACCAGCAACGCAATCGCGCCCAACCACAACCAATTCCGACGAAGATTTCAACTGCCGCCGACAATCACCACGCGCTCCGCCGTTAGCAATTTCTCCACCCGGACCATCTTCTTCCGCTTCCAAAGCTTCATTGGAGGTCGAAAGGGCATCGTGAAGCACCATCGGTACTTCCAGAGCCTCATCAGCACTCCTAGAACCGTGCCGTCCTACCCAAGAACCTGTCGGAGCTTCTGGAGGCTCAATTCGATGTCGACGGAGCAGATCCAGTGACGCCGGCCACAAGATCTCCGACGCCTTCTCTCTTGTCCAACGCCTCCGCCTGAATCACCCAACGTCGTCGTCGTTAGGGTGTCTCAAGCCCTGACCTGAGCCCGTGTGAAGAAAGAGCGGAATCTCCGACTCCTCTCCAGCGCCGACGCCTTCTCTTCTCCGACGCCTCCCACTGAAGCACCCAACGCTGGCATCGAGGGGGCGACTCACGCCCTGGCCTGAGCTCGCGTGAAGAGAGGATCGGGTGGGCAGAGAACGGATTTGCTTCCCCTAAAAGAACCCATTTTAACTGGGTAAACTCGGGTAGGCGAATCGGGTCGGATCCCTACAAAACACCCAACCCGACTCGTTACTGCGACCCGTGTGTAACAGTGTTGCTGACGTCACTGCTGATGTCAGCAACCGGGTTATTTCACTGAGTTGACTCAGTCCAGTTCATTCGCTGACTCAGTCCAGAAACGCAACAACACTTCAGACGGCCATCTAGAGCTCGTTTCAAGTCCAAACGAGCCGTTTTTCAAGCAGTGGGTTCGTGACGACCAGTACTACGCTCCTACAGCAGTCACATTCATCTTTGAGCTAAGGTCGTCTCCCAGGTAACTTTGAATATTTTGTTCAGTTATTCTTACCAATTAATTGAAATAGCTAGCCGTTCCACTCTGTCGCAAGGTAGAATTTATTGACTGCTGCGCACTAAATAGTGAGTTGTGTGATTCTGACCTTGAGTGGTAACCTGACTTAATATTAATTGTGCAACTAAATTAATTTGAATTTTGATAACTTGATTTATCTTGGAGTTAACTGTGTCAGCACGTGTCTTTATCACTGTCTCCACATTACATTTTCTTAATCACGTGTTAATCTACGTAGCTTAAAACTGGTATTATCTTTCATCACTCTAATCTCTGACTCCTCCTGCATAACATACATATCATTTTTAGGACAGCTTGCATTTAGGGTCAGTTAGGATCTTACATGCCTACTAGAAGTGGTAGAACTTTTCTGTAGGAGAAACTTCGGCACCAATGGACCCTAGCATTCATAATACACTTAACACAATCCTTAAAAAGATAAAAAAATATGGACAGACGGCTACAAGAAGTTAGGGATCAGGTTGATGTCAATTGTAGGGATCTAGCAACCCGGATTGGTAGGCTATAAACCAATCGGAGGAGAGCCACGGAGGAGGAAAATTCTCGAAATGACAGTAGGTCTCTCAGGCGTGAGCAAGTTCCACCCTACTATACAGCTGACACTGATGCCCAATATGTCAAGAGCGTTAAAGTCGATGCTCCTTCCTTCGACGGGCGCTTGGACCCTCAGGTTTATATAGATTGGCAGTTAGCTATGGACCGATATTTTCGCTGGCATGACATGTCTGAATCAAGGAAGATTTGATTGGCCGTGATGAAACTAACGGGACAAGCTGGACAATATTGGGAAAACGTAGAGAGGATGATAAGGTACAGAAGGGAACACCCAGTGGACACTTGGGAAGGCATGAAAGAGAAGCTTATGCTGAAGTATGTTCCACCGTCATTCAGTCAACAATTATTAGACAAGTGGAATTGATGGACTCAGGGGAACAAATCAGCCACTGATTACATTGCTAAATTTGATGAATATTTGAATCGGTGTGGAGCTATCGAGTTAAAATCTCCCGAACAGACCCTGTCTAGGTTCAGGTCCGGTCTTAGGGATGATTATCGCCGAGAGCTCATTGTTCGAGACATCACGACTCTAGAACAGGCATATCAGCTAATCACCGACTTGGATGAGTCTAAAGGATCCTATTTTAATCGAACCAACTTTAGGGATAACTCTAAAACCGCCACTACTAGCCAGCCAAGCATTAACCGAACTCTCCCTACCCCAAGTAAACCTGCCTCCAGTTCCTATAGCGTCAAACCAACAGGTCCTTCTGGTGCAAAGTCCATCACGTCCGAAAAGAGAACGGTTAGTGAACCAGGAAAAGTCAACCCAAAAACCCAATGCTACAGGTGTCAAGGGTATGGCCACCTTGCCAGACAGTGCCCGAGTCAAATTAAAACCCTATTTGTAGAAATTTTCATTGAAGATATTGAAGGAGAGGGTGATGGATAAGTGGTTGTGCACCAACAAAATGATGACTCAGACGCCTCTGTCGAAGAGTATGAATTCAATGGGTGCATCAGAACTGTGAAAATGACAAGCCTACCTCCTAGCGTAGGTCGCACCAAATTAGGAGTGGTTAGGTGCAATTTAACCCAACCTGAACCACTCAACGACTGGAGAAGGACTGTCATATTTCAAACTTGCACAAAAATTGACAACAAGAACTGCAAGGTGATAGTGGCAGTTGCATCAACGCTGTTGCGTCAAAGTTAGTCACCACCTTGGGGATAAGACCGGTGAAGCATCCAAACCCCTATAAGGTCACATGGATCGACGCTACATCTATAGATGTTCAGGAGAGATGTCAAATTCCCATCCAGTTTGTCACATACACAGATAATGTGTGGTGTGACATACTCATGAATGTTGGTCACATCATTTTGGGTCGATCATGGTTATTCGACTTAGACATGACCATATATGGACGTACCAACCAATGTTCATTCGTCCATAATGAAAAAAGGGTGAAAATTATGTCGAATTAACCGAAACCGTCAACCCGAGGAAAAGAGGTTGACAAAGGAAAAGACAAAGTGGGTGTCCTGAATCCTGAAAAAAGGGTGATAAGGGTAAAGGTAAGATGGAAATGAATTTGATCAGTCACGATCAAATTGAAAAGAGCTTGCATGAGGGTTTTACTTGTTATGCACTCGTGGCTCGAGAGGCTGACTGGAATATCGAGGAGCAGATTCCTGTACACATTAAACCAATTCTGGAGGAGTTTTCCGAAGTCCTCCCACAAGATCTTTCAGGTGAGTTACCCTCGATGCGAGACATTCAACATGCTATTGACTTAGTCCCAGGAGCAACCTTACCGAACCTGCCCCACTATAGAATGAAACCCAATGAACATGCGGAGTTACAACGGCAGGTAGAAGAGTTACTCGATAAGGGGTTCATTAAAGAGAGCTTGAGTCCATGTGCGATACCCGCGCTCTTGGCGCTAAAGAAGGATGGTACATGGCGTATGTGTGTGGATAGCCGTGCAATCAATAGGATTACCGTCAAGTACCGTTTCCCCATTTCCCGTCTTGATGATATGCTGGATCTGATGTCAGGTGCCACAGTCTTCTCCAAAATTGATCTTAAGAGCGGGTACCATCAAATTAGAGTCCGACCAGGGGATGAATGAAAAACCGCATTTAAACTAAAGACGGGTTATATGAATGATTGGTTATGCCCTTTGGACTGTCCAATGCTCCTAACACCTTCATGAGAGTGATGACTCAATTGTTTCGACCGTTTATCGGTAGATTCGTAGTGGTATATTTTGATGATATACTGATCTACAGTCAAACTCAGGAGCAACATGTGGGACATCTGAGGCAAGTCCTATGCACACTCCAGACTGAAAAGTTTTATGCCAATCCAAAAAGTGTGCTTTCTGTATAGACATGGTTATCTTCTTAGGATGTGTGGTGTCATCCGAGGGGATTTCTGCGGACCCTGAAAAGGTGAAGGCAATAACCGAGTGGCCACAACCCCGAACGATTAGGGAAGTCAGAAGCTTTCACGAGTTAGCCACTTTCTACCGTCGGTTCATAGAGAATTTTAGTACTATTATGACACCTATAACCGACTGTTTAAAGAGCGAGGGGTTTCTAGTGGACTCCTGCTGCCTCCAAGGCTTTCGCTGAAATTAAGAGGATGATGACGGAAGCTCCTGTAATGGGTCTCCCTGACTTTTTAAAAGCTTTTGAAGTACCTTGTGACGTATCAGGACTGGCAATAGGTGGTGTACTGAGTCAGGAAAGCCACCCTGTTGCTTATTTTAGCGAAAAACTAAATGATGCCCGACAACGATACTCCACATATGACAAGGAATTTTATGCGGTTATACAGGCTTTGCGCTACTGGAGACATTATCTGTTACCGCAGGAATTTGTGCTGTATTCAGATCATAATGTGCTAAGGTATCTCAACTTCCAGAAGAGACTGAATGCGAGACATAGTAAATAGGTAGAGTTCCTGTAGGATTACATATTTGTTCTCAAACACAAAGCAGGCATCGAGAATAAGGTCGCTGATGCGCTGAGCCGACGTGTCACGACTTTGGTGACTATGCACACAGAAGTGATTGGATTCGAGAGGTTAAGAGAGGAGTATGATTCATGTTCCGACTTTGGAAAATTTATGTCACGTTACGAGATGGCCCTATTCGTGAGATGTACGGTTTTCTCCTACAAGACGGTTATCTATCAGATTCTGTAAGCTATGTATTCCCCGTACGTCCCTCATGGATTTTCTCTATTGGGAAGTACATGCTGGAGGTCTGGCGGGACATTTCAGTTAGAACAAGACAATTGAGGCCGTTGAATACCGATTCTACTGGCCGAGTCTGAAAAGAGATGTCGCTAAGATAGTTAGCCAATGTCGCACGTGCCAACTGGCCAAGCAACAAAAGCAGATTGCCTGACCTTACACTCCTTTTTCCGGTACCCAATTTCCCTTGGCAAGGCGTGAGCCTAGATTTCATACTATGATTGCCAAAAACTTAGAAAAAGCACGACTCTATCTTAGTAGTAGTTGATCGATTCTCGAAAATGGCTCACTTTATCCCGTGTTCCAAGACCTCAGATACGTCTCGAGTAGCTGTCTTGTTCTTTGATAATGTCGTCAAGTTGCATGGGATACCTAAAACCATGGTGTCCGATAGGGACGTTAAGTTTGTTAGTTACTTCTGGAAAACACTTTGGCACAAGATGGGCACCAAACTGAAATTTTCAATAGTCTTTCATCCTCAGACAGATGGCCAAACTGAGGTAGTGAACAAGACGCTAGGAAATCTCCTTAGGTGTCTAGGTGGAGAAAATTTGAAAACTTGGGATCTCATTTTGCCTATGGCTGAATTTACATATAATGGATCTGTCAATAGGACTACGGGTCTTAGTCCTTTTGAAATAGTAAATGGTTTTAAACCCAGGCAACCAGTTGACTTAATTCCCATGGCTCATCATCATTCTAGGGTATCAGACTCTGCATCAGCATTTGCATCTCATATCCGTGCATTACATGAGGAGATCAGAGAAAAGATAATGAAAAATAATACTGATTATAAAGTTCTGTAGATCTACATCGCCGATTAAGAACTTTTAATGTCGGAGATTATGTGATGGTCCGCATGAGACCTGAGCGGTTTCATCCGGGAACCATGAAGAAATTACACGCGTGAAGCGCAGGACCCTTCAAGATTCTCAAGAAAATCAATTCAAATGCTTATGTGGTGGATCTCCCACCAGACTTTGACATCAGTTGCACTTTTAATGTTAAAGGATTTGGTTCCATATAGAGGTACCTTTGATACCCCTTCTGACACATTCGTGGATGAGCCCACCCAAGACCTTTCTGAGAGCCCCCACTACCTCCACTTCCCCCTAAACTGCCCTATGTAATAGAAAATATAGATTCTATCTTGGATGATCAGATTGTCTCTACTAGAGACGGAGGGGCGCGACGCTATCTCATTAAGTGGAAAGAAAAACCTGATTCAGAAAATTCTTGGATTACCGAGGGGGACCTCCGGCGTCTTGATCCCGATCGACTGAAGCGCTATCAGCAGTTATGTCCCCCACGCTCGATGGGGTCGAGTTCTTTCCACCCGGGGGGAATTGATGATGACATCATACTGCATAAGGGCCGATTCGATCGAGTATACTTCAGGGAACGACACAATACAGTTCTTTGACTTTAGATTGGATTATTGGATTTGTTTCAGATTTATTTGTAGTAGATGTTTTTTTTATTTTACCTTTATTTTCTGTAGTAGGTATTCCTTTGTGGGCGTTTAGTATTACATTGGTTATTTCTCAGTAGTTCTCTTTTGTAAAGCCTATATAAGGCTCCCTAGACTATTCTATTAGGTTCATTGAATGATTAAGGTTTTCCTCAAATTATCCAGTCAATTCTTGAGTTTATCGGCTCTCGAATTTTGGGTGAGAAGTCCACGTAAGGGGGTGGAAACCCGAAATCTTATCCTACTTTGAATTTCGAAATTCGGCTACGATTTGAAGGTGATTGCGATCCAGGATGGTATTACATAACCATGTGTTGTAGTTGCTGTTTGGTTTTCGTTTAAGTCCATTTGGATTTCGTTTGGGTCAGCATTTAGGGTTGAGATTGAGTCTAGTTGGTCATGTTTGTTTTAAGTATTATATTTATTTTTGTTGATTTTTGTTTTGTCCCATATGGAAGTGGATTGAGTCTTGTAGTCAAGTGAAGCCTATTTAAAGGGGGCCAACTCAATGAATAAAGCAATGAAGATTTGATAAAAAAAATTGTTATGTTATTGGTTTGATCTAATTGATTGAATCAACATGTGGTGAAGCCTATGACCGGATTGTGATCTGTGTGCATATCCCCAATTCAAAATTTTGACCTTTGATCTCACACATTGTTTTAAATATCGGCCGATATACCGGTATATCGGTCGAGATACCGGTATTTTATCCAAAACGATACGATAAGTGCAAAAATTTATCGGATATCGTTTTGGACCGATATTGGCCGATATATCGCCATGTGGCCGATATATCGGCCGATATCCGAGATAAAATATCCGATATATCGGCCCTTATAGTTACTTATTTGGATAATAATTATTATTTTTTACTTGAGAGATTGTTTTATTTTATTCTTCTTTCATTATGCTATTTCAATGATGTTTTTACATGATGTTTGGATAATAACTTATTTCTTTTAATAATGTCTTATATGTATTTATTATTGATATATAAACCGGTATTTAGTACGATATCGCGATATATATCATACGGTATCTGGTATCCGGTACATAATTTTGCCGACCGGTATATCGCCGATATCCGATATTTAAAACACTGATCTCACGTCAGTACACACTTGATCTCTAATGATTAGAACATATTTTATAAAAAATAGAAGAACAACTACTAAAATCTTATGTATCAAACTCTTCACATTCAAAAGTTAAGCAAAGAAAGTAACTCAGAAACTGGACCTAACATCTGGTGCAAGCCTACCTCTCACATAATCGAAGATATTTAGGATATCTACATAAAGATCGACCTCTGTTGGAGGGTCTGTTTTCTATTTATTTAATCCTTATGTGGCTCCTCAATCTTTTGGCCATCACACACTTTTTTCTTATAAAAGAAGTATAAGCCGTGCCTGCTCTGACATGGAACTTATGAGTTTTGTTGAGACGACATTGCTCCGGCATGTGCACTATATGTAGTGCACAGGTGCTAAATTATGACTTGTTTGAAGTGTCCTTGTTTCTTAATTCATGAGAATTTCCACTATTTTTTTCTCAAACTTATAAAGGTGAAAGAACTGAAGGCTTTTTGGATCATATAAAAAAAACTACCTTGTTGGGTTGGGTCTTGCAGCAAGGTCACTACTGTTTGATTAATTCTTGTAAATAGTATAAGTATAACAAAAACATCAACCTGAGTGTGCATTATAGAATACTTGATGAACTTCTAGTATAATCACTCTCTGCACTTCTATATATGTAGGACATGGAATCTATTGTGGAGACCATGATGCAGCAGCTATTGTCTAAAGAAATACTCCAAGAACCAATGAAGGAAATTGGAGAAAAATATCCGAAGTGGTTGGAGGAACATAAAGCTGGACTGAAGCCAGAGGACTATGACCGTTACTCTCGCCAATATGGGCTCATACTTCAGCTGAATGATGTATATGAGCACGATTCTGATAACTTCCAGAAGATTGTTGATCTAATGCAGAAAATGCAAGAATGTGGCCAACCTCCTAGTGATATTGTCCAAGAGCTTGCTCCAGATCTTGATATGGCTAACCTTGGGGGGCAGTTGTAAGTCTTTGACATTATTTACCTATACACACGTGCACATGCACGCATGTATGCATGCACACAAACATACAGATAACAACATGGTTATTCTTTCTTATAGGATCCGCTTTACAAAATAATCTGTAATAGATATTAATTTAACACTTTAATTTGATACGAATATTTTTGTGAACTCTCTATTAGTAATATATTAGTTTACAATTATTTTGTAACCCTTTATTACTAAATTAATAAATTAGTAAAATACACAAGCTTTTATTTCATGTGTCTTTGTGTGTTTTAATTAGGGTACATATGCTCATGTATACATATTATAATGTTCTCATTTCAGTTTTCAATAAAAATCAAGCGAAAGAAAGTGAAAAAAAATTCAATGCTGGGTTTGGACACTAGGCTGTGTTGTCATAATAATTGCTATCACTTATCAATAAGCTTTCCTTTTATTTTCAGTTGGTCCATGTATAATTTGAATTTCGTGATTGTATTGTGCTAGACCGATATCTCAAGAATCTCCTTGTTATGTGAATTTCATGGGTGATTGGCTCACCTCACTAGATTATTCGGTGCGGTATGTGTTTGGGTAAATTACTGAAAAGACCCATAACACCACTCTTTGCTGAAAACATCCATTAAACTTCCAAATGCCTAATATAACCCCAAATTTTCTGTGACTAGTTACTTTTTGGAACCAATTCAATTGCATTGGGCTAAAGATAATTATGTTTAACATAAGCTATGATATGCATTTCTATTTTTCTCTTTTCTCTTTTCTCTGATGTATGGGCATAGCTTTTGTAGACTGAAAAGTAACAGGATAGAAAGTTCAGTAGTGGTATTCAGCATTTTCAAAGTTTTGGGAAATTTTTGGGCAAAGAATGATAGTTTATGGGTGTCTTCAGTAATTTACAATTATATGTATTTGGAAAGCATTCATGCGTATGGTACAAAACTTAAATTAGCTGGTGCATGAGTGAAATTTCATGCAGTACGTCGAGTCAATTATATATGTGATTTTAGGAATTTATATGGAATTGTAAAATATGTAACGTATTGTATATGTATAAGAGACTAAAAACTCAAAATATAATGCAAGACTGATGATATCCACAGTTCATTTTTTCTTCTAAGGCAGTTATAATAAATTTGGTTCATTTCCTTAATGAAAGATGTAACTATTGAAAAGGTTAGAACTGAGAGTTGTTAGGCACCATAAGCAAATTGTTTCAACTGCCCTTTTGATTCCATATCGGGAATCGACAGAAGAGGGTTTGCCTCATGGTTTGGAATATCACTATCAATATGGCTGATACGACCAAGAATATACTAATATTGCTGATATGACCGAGACAAAACAACTGATTATTGCCGATGTTGATCCCAAAAACCTACATCCATTACCAATGTCGAAACAGAGATTCAAACCTTGGGTGTCCAAACCCTACACGCGGGGTAAGCCTTCCACTACAGATTCCAGTTAACCATGGGAAGGAGATAAGAAAAACATATCAAGTGGAGGAGCAGATGAGCATGAGATGAATTTTGGTGACTTACATTCTTCTATCTTCATGACTATATATAGTTTTAATATTATGATTTCTATCTAGGTGACTATATACTTTAATATTGTGACTTGTATAGTTAAGTGAGTAGGCCAATGCTGGGTTATTGTCTTATTCTTCCGTTACCATCCCACATTAGGATAAATGAAGAGGAGGGAGGATTGCATTAGGTTACCCACAGTCAATGTAAAACTTTAGTCATGAAAATTAAGAGCATATTTCCGAGTTACGTGAACCATTGTGCCTGGACACACAACATGGGCATGAAGATTCTGATGCAGGAGCACTGGAAAAACCATGCACAAGGACACTTATATTTTGCAAATGTATGTGTAACTAGAGTTCATATGTACGTATTGAGTGATCAGCATAATTATCAATTGATAGTTTGATAAATTTGGTTAGACATTTTTTCAGTATGATGTAAAACTTAGTTATGAAATGAAGAGCATGCATGCATAGTTAAGTGAACCATTGTTACCTGGACACTCAATATGGGCATGAAGTGTCTAATGTAGGAGGTGCAAATAAGTCGAGTTAACCAGCGTCCGAGCTGTGAGCATCCCAAAATTTTAACCCGATGGGCAATACATTTATTGAGTTGGGTTGGGCACAGGTTGGAAAATGCCAACCCAAAATATTTGTGTTGGGTTCAGGTTAGCCCTTTGGGCAACCCGATCCAACCCAAACCTAAAATTAAAACTCAGTTGTGTTCTGGTTGGGAAGATTGGGTTAGAATCAGGTTGTGTTCATGTTCGGGCAACGTGTCTTAAGTTTGGGTTGGGTCATTGGTTTGCGTTCGACCTAACCCAGCCCGATCCGATTGTATCCCTAATCTAATGCATGAGCACTAGGAAGCCCATACACAAAGACACTTATATTTTACAAATGTATATGAAATTAAAGCCCATATGTATGTATTGAACTTATAGCCATTTGTATGTATTGATTGGTCAGCATAATTATCAATCAATAGTTTGATAAATTTGGTTTGACATTTTTTCAGTATGATGTTATTGTGATTTGGTGAGTCAATGCATCATTAAAATGTAATGAAGTGTCTTGATGGTTTCAAGCATCCATGGAGTGTTGGGATTGTCTGAGAATTGTCCTCAATTGTCCTAGTGTTCTGACACAGAAAAAATCTAAAATTTGGAGTATCCTGGTAACAGTCATGGTAATAATGGTATCCGACGATGCAACACTTGAGGAACCTGAAATTTGAAGCAATCAGGTATTCCCTGTGAAGTCCGATTGGAAGCTGTTCATTGACGTAGCACTAGGTTGGAAAAATGGTTTTTGTCTTTGATTTTCAACCTAAATTTCCAGCGATCTTGTGAGAAGAGTTTCCAGAGTTAAACTGAAGAGGAGGAAAAATCAAGGTGAGACCACAACCGACTTGGAAATTAAACAGCAAGTAGTGAGATCAAACAATTCTATCTACTACTGGATCTTATAAATATAATCATGAAGGCATCTATTTCTTTCTATTATTTTCTATCGTGTCCAACTATTTCTTTCTGTTAATGTGTACGGTGTACCCAATTTGGAATATAATAAAAATAATATATCCAGCTTCGTCAGGCTTCCTGTTAGTAAAAGGCCATCACTGGAATCAGGAAAAGGAATATGAGATGAACCTTTTATCTAGAATCAATTTGTTATATATGAAATTGATAAATATCCTTGTTGATAATTGTGCTGTTGCTTAAAAGATTTTCATTCATTTTTCCTATTTTGTCTTCTACAGATCTCCGGAGATGCTCGAGTCTAACCCCAATTGCTCTATAATGTGAGATCAACATCGATGGGGCTCAGTGACTGGGTTTCATTCTTACATTTGCCATGTTCACTTCCCAGATATTGAAAATAAATGAACACAATGTTTTTCTCCTCATCTTCTTTATATATGTTTGCATCTTGTAATAAAAGGGCAACCGGCAGAAAATTACTATTATTCAAGAGGCTGAATAGTCCATCAGATATTTTCGCAGATATGGCACTCTGAATGGAAGAAAGAAGAATGACAGTGTATTCAGGTAGCAGTTGCAGTTTGCATTTCAGGGGGGGGATTTTAAAAGCTCCAAACTTGTAGAAAGGGCGGGTTTGAAAAGTTTACCTTCATGTCGAGTGCCATGGAAATGATTTGAAAGAAGCATTCAAGCGAACAGCGAGCTAAGAAAAAGGCTTAAAGTAAGTAGTACGAATTCTTACTGTTGTGTTGGTTTTGGATATTAAACATTTCGAGGGTTGTGGGTTGGTTAGCTATTTGCAAAAGACAATTATATATACGAAGAGACCTCCGAAAATGTACTGAGATTGTGTTTTCTGTTCAGCTTGTTACTTGGATTGCAAACTTTGCGCATCTCATTTTCTTCCTGAGATAGATGCAATTTTGTGGAATCATTGTATTACTGTATTTATCTCATTTATATAACTTTTCAAAATCAAATCGACTCTTTCCTGTTTCCTGCACATGAATATAATTTACATTCCCCGTTTTAAAATAAACGACGTGGCCACATAGATTCTAGTGAGAGCCACCATTTGACAGTCTTGAGGTGTAATCTACCGTGCGATAGTGCTTAGCGCACAAGCCAAACTATATGTCCAGGTAAACTGACTGATGAGTTATTTCTCCATCATACAAAGTGGATAGCAGTCTCTTGAGCAACAGATGCTGTGTATCGATAAGCAAGGCACCAAAACTCCCATGTTGTAGGGCAAGTCACGAACGACAGATGCTGTGTATCGATAAGAAACAATGCTGTATCGCCAAGCAACTGTTGCTGTGTATCGGCAAGCAAAGGCACCAGAAGTGGCCGTAGAGAATAGATCTCCGCACTGACATGCTTCAAGTATCAAAAACAGCATGCACTGGTAAATACAACTACAAGGCCCACTCTTCAAAAATCGTTGATGGAAAACAGCACAAACTGATGAATACAAGTAATTACAAGGGTTCTTCTTCAAAAATGGTGGTACCCTGTACAACTTTCTCATTTACTTGGAAGTAGGGGTGAGCAGAGTTCAGTTATAACCGAAATAACCGACCAAAAACCGAAACCCGAACCCGACCCGAACCGAACCGCTCTAATTCGGTTGGTTTTCGGTTTTGGATTACAAAAACCGAACCCGACCGAACCGAACCGAACTTCTCACCCTATGTATTACCCCACCCAAATTCAATTTAGTGAGTTATATAGTTCATAAAAAAACAGGTGGAACCTTATCTCATTAGTTCTAGCAATATCATCTTTTTATATTGAACACGTGAAAGTCATGTTAAGTACACTATCATAATTGAGAATAATATTTATATTAATATAGTTCTTTCTTTTGTAATCTTGTTAGTAAAAGTTAATAATAATTATGCAAGCTTTCATATAAAAGCTCAAGTACAGTGTAAAAGTTTTAGAACATGAAATTTTCAATTTACATTAAGGTTAAGGTATTTTTCTTGTTTCTAATTTGGGTATTGGATATTTGAGATTAGGATATTAAAGGATGATAATATAACGGTGATTAAAAAATGTAAGAAATGATGAAAATATATGAGCATAACCGAAAAAACCGAAAACCGAACCGAACTGAGTCGGTTCGGTTCGGTTACTAAGTCTAATCGGTTCGGTTCGGTTTTGAAAAAATTAGCAAAAATCGAACCGAACCGACCGATGCTCACCCCTACTTGAAAGTAATTGATGGCGGTTGGATGAATTCAATTTGATCCAATATGATCGTCCTACTATCAACACACAGAATTTCTACAATTTGACTGTGATGCAGAGAACAGCATCACATCACGGGAGTACACACCCAAGAGAAGGAAAGAGAAGGGAAAAATACCGGCAGCAATAAAATAACTATGAAAATTCTACAATTTAGTACACAGCATATACATACAGAGCTAGCACTCCAAATTTTGCTTGCACAGTGCTCTACGCAAGCAAGATCACTTCGTTACAAAGTGGGCGAAAACAAACCCATTTTATAGATGTACAAAAAAACGATATTAAACCTTACTGTTCTTCTAATTTACCCTCAGTATGCACTATAAGTTCATACTGGAAGATTGAGAAGCAAATCAGATAATTATCAGTGCCTACGTCGAAGTGTAGCCACAACACCTCTCACTCAAAGAGTGAAATCCTCAAAGCACCATCATGGATAAATTCAGAGCATCATCATCAGACCACATCATCTCTGACCTACTGTTGATGATCACTCGCTCTTGGACAAGTCGGAAGGTTCGCACCCACCTCTGATCCCTCTGTGCCAGCGTGTTTCGAAACAAGATGTGATTCAGTCGAAAGAGGAAGCGCCTCATGAAGGCAATCACTTCAGGGAGAGATACAGGGATGTTGGTGGCGAAGGGGAGCTTCAGTGCAAAGGGAAGGAGGAGGGCAAGAAGCTGCCAGTTGCTAAGGCCACAAGACAGAAGCTTGATCCCGCTAGAACCACCATATGAAATGCCATTACGAGGAGAAATAAGATTGTAACCTTTGGAAGTTCATACCTGTGTACAAAGTATCAGCTAAGGAAGAAAAGCATAGTGAAACTAGCATCTCACAAAAGACAGATTGTAGAAGGCATTTGCGCATACAAAACCACTGAACTTAACCATTTTGCATATAAAAGTTTTAGCTACATACGCATGCCGGAAGCTTTTCCTGTCATCTTAGCTAGCAATCTTTACAATGTGCAACACTGAAAGCATAAATATATGCATGTACGCAGATACAGGACAGATACACATGCAAATTGCAGCTTTTTAGGGGGTAAGAATGCAAAACATCAAAATTTTGACTGAGCACCACTCTATAATTGACCATGACATATTTTCATGTGATGGACACAGCTTTCAATGGAAGAAAGACACATCAGAGAGCATCTTCAGGCAAGCCTCGCCAACCTTGGATGCTCTGGGTACCACCCACCAAGTAATATTTGTTCTCTTCAACTCTGACCACTATCCTTCTTATAAATATTATAACGAGCTTAGGGAGCAAGACCGAAATCCTCTCTTATCTAAATCAAGGAGATGATGTGTCTTGTTTCTTCCCTAAAGGTGTGATGCTGATGGACAGAAAAGTTCTGTCATGTGTGAATTAGAGTATCATCTCTTAGAGACTACTAACGATGCTCTTGCGTAAATCATCATGAAGTTTGTGACACAAAGAGTAAGTCTGTGACGCAAAGAGTAGTGAACTCACAATAAGAATGAGCATAGGAATTTACAACGTGTTGAGGAAAATAAAAGGATCTTAAGGTGGAGAAGGCATGAACTCACAATTGAAGATCCCTGAAGGAGATGACAAGCGAGCGCATGCTATAGAACAACTGAATTCCCTTGCATAGCTTCCTCATCAAATGGTATGGACAACTCTGTGTGAGTCAGTATCCTACACAAGAAAAAGCACTATCAGTACCAGAATTTTTACTCTTGAAGGGATCAAGAAAACTCTATGAAATAAACAACAATCAAAGATGTTGCTTCCTTTTGTAATATCACTAGGTGAATCAGCAGTGATATGCAGTCAGTCTATATGCACAAGAGATGAGCCAAACCATCACCATAACATGCAACCACAAGTCCCAACTGCCCGCATTATGTTTTTTCCGTCATGATGCCAGAGGATAGCTGCGGTAAATTTAAGAAATCTGGGCACTAAATGCAGTAAATACGTTTAAACCCAGACTATGACTAGTAGCTTTGAATATCATATTGGCACTTACTGATGAAAAGTTAAAAGAGACAAGAACATCATTCATGCAGGGGTTGTTGGGATTGATAGCATAGGAGGAATTTCCCTAACATGGATTATATCCACCGCGCAGCATAGATTCGATCAACATGATGACAAGGCTAAAAGGAAGGAAGCCAAAGAGTAGATGGTCAAGAGAAGGAAATCCCAAAACATACATGACGTCTAATGGATTCCAACATCAATAGGCTCAGTAATGGATTAGCTGCTAACCAGCAAGCTTGACCTGCTCAATCAAAGAAAAAAGCATAAAGCACAATGATCAGATGTAGCCAAGTATATCATTGTTTTCCATAACAGCTTTCGGTCTCCAATTTGTAAGGAACACAGCAGTCTGTCTGCAATTCAACAACCAAAACTGCAGTTTCAACTGTTACAACTATCAGAACTATTGTTCCTACTACTCTAGGAGGCTTTAACCTGATAAAACAAGCACATATACAGGTATGGATCAGTATCCATATAAAACAGTGTCACTAATGAGGACATCAATGTCACGAGAGAAATCGACTTGAGTCAATACTTTCTTTTTGAGTTTAGTGTGTTTTTACTTTTATTTATTTATTATTTTTTCATGTTTAGTCCCACATCAGTTATGTGATAAAAAGTCAAGACTTGTAAGCCTATTTAAAAGCTCAATTTTGAGAAAATTGTTTAGGTTATTTTTCCTTGAGGGGTTTATCGCCCATGACAGGGTGTGAAATCCTAACTGTGAAGCTAAGATCGAGCGTGCGACGTGAAGCGGTGTGATATCAAGATTGAGGAGCATGCGGTGTGAAGCAGCGTGAGATCCATGAAGGTGGAAGGTCATTTTATTTATTTGTTAGGTAATCTTAAGTTATTTTTCTTTCATCTCTCATCTTTTCACAAAATTATTAGACCCTTTTTTTTGTTTCACATCAATTTGGTATCAGAGCATCGTTAGAAAAAAAAAATGAGTGATGAAAATTAAATTGTAATATAAGTTTCTTGTGAAAAGATTCCCAATGTGAAATCGGTATAATTTTTTTGAACCATTCATTGCGAATGTTGAAATGAATTGGTAATCCCAGTGAGAAGCCGGTGCAATTTATTACTTCATTCACTTTTTTCATCTCTTTTGTCAAAATTCCAAAGAAAAAAATCATATCCTAATTATCTTTTCATCTAATCTCTCAACTCTCTACCACAAATCCTATATAAATCACAAAATCAAACCCCTACACAAAATCAGAATCTCAGCCAAAGATAACAACAATTCCTCCAAACAGCCTCCTCAACAGCCAAAGATATCAACAATTTTCTCCACAATAACCTTCTCAACAGCGAAATATCTCTACACAATAATCTCCTCAACAATCAAAGATCTCAACAATCTCCTCCATAACAATCTCCTCAACAGTCAAGATCTCAACAATCTCCTCAACAACCTCCTCAACATCCAAAGATCTCAACATCTCCAACAATCACACCTGCGCAACATCTCCAGCAAGATCAACAACAGTTTCAGATTCAGACCTAGTGTCGTGCTGCCACAACCTCAGTGTACTCGTCGGGGTCGAATTCTTTCCACCCGGCGAGAATGATGGAGACATCAATGTCATTAGAGAAATCAAATTGAGTCTGTATTTTTTTTTGAGTTTAGTGTGCTTTTTTTTATTTATTTAATTTTTTTCATGTTTATTCTCACATCGATTATGTAGTGAAAAGTCAAGACTTATAAGCCTATTTAAAGAATTCATTGCTTTCAATAAAATTAGACAAGAGTTTTTAGAAAAATTATTTTAGGGTTTACCCTTTGAGGGTGTCACCTATGACAAGGTGTGAAATCCTAACTGTGAAGCCAAGATCGAGTGTGCGGCGTGAAGCGGTGTGAGGTTAAGATCGAGGAGCGTGCGGCGTGAAGCGGCGTGAGATCTGAGAAGGTGAAACACCTTTTTATTTTTTCATTAGGTAATTATTAGTTATTTTTTTCATCTTTTTTCAAAATCCGTAGACCCCCTCTTTCGTTTCACATTATTTACTCAAGTAAATTACTTCCGACAGTTGTATTGATATACATACTTTTTAGCATGTCGAACCCAATATGTTGCATGCCAACTATTTGCCGCAAGCACTAGACATCCAGCTATAGGATAACCATATAATCCTGCTTAATAAGCAGACATCGGACCAAACTACTAATGGTTTCAACAATTGCTCTATTGTGGATCCGTGACACATCCAGTTTGTTTCCACTGTCAAATCTCATTGGCAACTAGCAAAAATGTGCAAATATACATTCAGGAACACAGGATTGACAGTATGCAGTGGTCAAAAAGTAGTGATGTTTACAAGTCGTGCATGTCACTTGTAAAGAAACCGTATTCCTTGGGTGCTATTCATAATCAAGTATGTTGTTGCAATCAGAATGTACTTGCCAATTGATGAATGAGAAAATCCCCAAATAGTATTAAAAAAAAACTTAACCTATACACTTCGGCATTATTGATAATAAGTAACCAGCTATATAAAAATTGAAGTGGCACCAACCATTTTACCTTTCAAATAAAAGAAATAACCAAAAAAAATGAAGCCATCCCCTTAGCGATGAGTGAAGCAGTCCAACCAGAATTTTCTAGCAACTTTTCTCTCATTCAAAGTAGGTTCTGCCTCAAAACACTTCAGTAATTTCCAGCCTCGTGTCCTCAGTAAATTTGCACAGTGGTTCAAGTTGTCCAACAGTTGTTTTAGGAAGCTTGTATCTGGTCATTTCCATAACCATCAACAAACAGGAAATAAATAAAATTAAAAATTACAATCTGTCCAACTACTAGTGTTCCTCACCTCAAGGCTTTCTTACCATTAATTTGGAATATCCAAGCTTCACCTTACATTTCTGTTTTCTCTGAGGAAGCATGTACCTCATGATCCAATTTCTACAGTACCACTCCCTTGTTGTCAACCACAAAATGGAACAGAACGAAGTGAATGGATGAGATAAGTGGGCCTCCATATAGCACACTTTAAACATCTCCCTTTCTTTCATCCTCTCGTAGTTCTTCTCAGCAAGAGAGCTGAATGTGCTTTTAGTGCGCTAACAGCAGAGGCTGTCAATCTAAGTTTGAACTATCAATCAGGCAAAGCGCACTATCATACATGTTTTCTGTTCTAAAATGCAGCCAGAACAGAAGACTAGCACCTCAAAAAATGTAATGTAATCTGTGATCAAACTTCATTCCTCTAGATCAATACTCGGAATAATTTTTCGAAGAAGCTCAAATGGTGTGGTTGGATATGGACCACCATCCTCTGAGAACGGTGATAGTTCATTTTCCAGCAAAGAATAAGCGTCTGCAAAAGCCTGTCCCATCATGTGAATGATTTGTTAGTAAATATACAAGATGGGGGTTTGGAGGGGGAGTGAATCTGTGAATCCTTTAGTAAATATACAAGACAATACAAAATAACAAGAGTAAGACAAACAAACAAATAGGTTGATGGACATGAACGCGCATGCACTTGAACGCCCATTCGCACACAAACACATATATGTCAAATAGAAAGATTTAATAATTTTCTGTAAGAATGATAAAAAAAACTTATATGAGATACTATAACATATAACAAGGGAGTTGAGTCATAGAAACAAATAGATGGAACATGTACGCATCTGGACAATATGAGGGCATGATTAACTACCAAAGCGCAAGATCAGTTCCCATATACATGGATAAAAAAAATCCTCAAACAATACAAACTTTTGCTTATATATGTTTTAAACTAAACAGACACTGATCAAGGGGGTTCGTCCTTGGATGTGCATTGGGAACATCTATAAGCCATGGTTTAAAATCTCGGTATCGGAATTGGTATTGGCTAATGATTTTAAGTATCTCAGTATCATCAAAATCAGCCATCAACATGGGCCATATCGGCAAACCACGATATCTGCTGATACTATAGATTTGATATAGTATAGGGTACCTCACCCAACACGATACTGGCAATATCTATTGTAATGATATTTGGAACCATGCGATAAACCTATTAGAGAGGAGTAAACAATTAGGTAGAACTTTGTCAATGTTGAAACTTTTGCGGTGTGGATGGAGAATACATATTTTTCATAGAATGTTTTCAATGAAGTTGTGGGGCATCGGCAACTCAGGCTTCAATAAACTAATGATTAAACACATTATTCTCAGGAAATTTTTGCACATAATGCCATTTTGATTTTTTAAGCATGTGGACACTCATTCCCCCAAAAAAAAAAAAAAAGATAATGGTCAGAACAGTTTGTATTTATGTGAGCCTTGCATGAATAAATCAGGTGGGTATTCCATATTAAGATTGTTAATGTAGACTTTTTCTTCTAGAAAGCCTATAAATGGAGCTCAAACAGAAGTATGACCATGATCATGTCAAGTTAAAAAGCAAATAAGAATCATGGATGAACATTTAACAGAAATTTGAATCCTGACCTTTATACACTGGTGTATGCGGAAACAGTTCCTTCCTACATTGTTAGATGGGAAAAGAGGATCATCAATATGAATTGGATCGATACTGCAAAATCACATATTGTGATGAAACAAGATATAACCTAGGGAATGTAGACATATCTCATTAATAATTTTACACTGGCTTCTCTAACCTGAGGCCCCTTTCTCTCTTCCTATATACTCCACTTCCTTGGGATGGAAATTTGCATTTGACGTGGATCAAAAACATTCCTGACAAAAGATTGATGCCTCCAGACATGTCATTAACAATGTAAGTTTAGAGAATATACCTATGGGACTCATCTACAGCTTCCACAACGAAATAGGGCATGACAACTTCTTTTTTTTTTTTTTTTTTTTTGGTTGGGTGGTGGTGGGGGGGGGGGGGGGGGGGGGGGGGGGGTTTGCTGTTTCTGTAACTAGCAAAAATGAACTTTCTGCAAATTGCCTCACCAAAGAAGTAGAGGAAGTCCATCAACAGCTACCAAGATTCTACAAAGAAAAAATATAATGTAACTTGGACAGCTGAATTTTTTGTGAAACCACACCTTAGCTAACCATACAACTAGACCAATCAAAGAGAAAAGAAAAGAGAGGAAGACGAGATTGTGATTGGTGGGAAACCGCAGATTATATTTAACTAGGATGCTAAAATATATGTTTAAGCAAGTTGCTGAATACAATAACATCAGCAAACTAAAAGGTGATAAATGTCCGCATAACTGAGCTATCAAGTCAAGTTCACATTTATGCATGCCTGCCATAGGCCATAAAAGTTAAAAACATGATAGCTATCAACCTTCATGCTAGAAGCCTAGACTACCATCAACTTGTAGCAATAGAAAAGAGAGAGAATAAATGTTCCATGTAATAAACAAACAGGAAAAAAAATCAAGGTTAACTTGAAACTAGGAGGCATGTTGAGCATTTACGTCTTATACAATTAAATAAATGACCCCAAACCAATCTAAGGTTACATCTAAAATTTGGTGTTCTAACAACGCCTAAGCCATGTATAATTGTACCTTTCCATCATTAATAGCTTTTACAAAAATACTTGGTGATTGTTCCAAGACAGTTCTAATGTTCAATCTACATGTTTTTCCTAAGCACATCGTCGTAACTACAACAAACTCTAGTAAACAGACCAACATTTTTCAAATATTAGCAGATAACTGAATGAAAGGGAATTTGTAAGAGTAGCCACAAGAAATAAAGGAGAATATTAGAATAAACGAAGAAGAAAACAGCATTGGAGGTAAAAAAAAAGAAACAGGCAATAAGTTCAGCAAAGAATGAATACTCAGCCACTTCGATCTTGATGTTTAAACAAAGGTAAAAAGAACAATTTACCAAAAAGAAAGCACAACATAAACATAATTATATTAAAATTTTAGAGCAGAGCTGAAATTTTTTATCTTCATGATATCTCTTTTCATCATTATGAACGAAATTAAACTCAGAACAGTGTACTATAGCTGAATAATGCACAGAAGTTAAATGTTTTCCTTGTCCCTGGACCTTACCTCATGTACAGGATCAATAATGATGTGAAACGTATATGCCTGTGTGTGAAAAATCAGCAATAAAATACTCAATTACGTTTCACCAACATGAAACGATCGTTGATAGGAAGGATAAAAAAACTAATAATACTAATAAAAACTGCAACAGGGCTTTGCAATTGATGGAGGCGACGGCCTCGTGCTCTCGAGGTCGTAGGAGGTCGGCAGAGGTCAAGCGACGACGATGGTGGTCAGACGGCTACTCAGCGTCGGTGGCAGTGCTCAGCGGAGAGACGAGGTCCAGGAGACGAGGGCGGGCTGGCCGAGTTACAGACGGTTGGCGGTGGTGTTGTTGGTGTCGTCGTCAATGGTTGGTGGTACTAGGGCGCAACTGGCACTCGGGCGGCGGCGCTTGACGACGGGGGACTGCGATCGCGAGGCGGCAGCAAGGTCGGGTCCTAGCCATGGTGTTGCTCGCGAAGACGTGGGAGAGAGGTAACTAGGAGTTGGAGCTATTGATGCCGGCGTCGAGGGAGGAGAAGGAGAAAGGCAGTGGCGGCGTTGGGCTAGGCTAGGCGATTGTAGTCGAGGATCTTGTGGGCGAGAGGAAATGGTGGCAGGTCGTAGGGTTGAAGATGAGAGAAAAAAAGAGATTGAGAGAGAGTAAGATAGAGAGAATATTTTTAGGGTTAGAGTTAGGGTTGTAAGTGGAGAAGAGGTTTGAGTGGGGAAGAGAGATGAACAATATGTTTTGGATTTTAGGTTGATTTTCATGGGTATTTGTGAGAAGTGACTCTTTTTATTTTTCTGGGATTTTTCTTTATGAAGAATTGAAGAACTAGAATTGAAACTAAAGATCAACGATAAGAACTAGGGTTGGAAGAGGAGAGAGGATATAGGGAAGGAGATAAACTAATTAGGGTTTCACACTCTTTCTCTAAGGACTTCACATATGACGAGAGAAATTGTAGCGATATTACAAACTCACACAATTTTGAGGAAAATTTCACCATAATTCATTGCATAATATTGTTTGATACAAGAGGTCTTTTATAGCCTTTACAAAAATTGAATACAACTAAAACTAAAACTCCAGATCAAAATAAAATTACAACTCCAAATTTTAGAAACTAAAAAAAATCAAAATAAAGAAACTAAAAATACAAAATTTTACACTACTGGAATATTGGAACAATACGTCTTATCCATCGGTGATACACGAGCCATGCACATGGCTTGATGTCCGCATCACATAGACATGATGGCTGGAAAGACAAAACATCAGGCTCAATGATATAACTCATTCTATAGACAGGAGAAGTGGGCTAAATAAGATAACACAACCTCCTCCTCTTAGGTACAGGATGGTAAATCAAACATCAAATCTAATGGTAAATGCACCTGGACAAGTTCTAGGCAGTAAAAACTTAATATGGCCAGAATGTCCTGCTAGATTAGGTTGTTACATTATTAAGCTAGCAACATCATCTCCAAATATTGCTCCAGAAGCTGCTATGATGTCACTCTCAGTTTGCCAAGTCACAGCCAACATGCAAAACAGATATGCAAATCATCAAATGTATAAAGCATATAATATTAAACTTAGTAATCATGCATCAAAATGCAAGAATAACAAACTATAACCGCCTAGAGGACTGTTGAAAGCTGAACTGAGAAAGTAGAAATAGAAAATAGTTCAGCTTGTAACACAGATATGTCCTTAGACCCTTAGAGATTTGCAGTCACGTCCTTCAATGACAAAACATCCAAGGAATGACATCTTTTAGCATTCAATGACCTAGAACTATTGTGTAGGCAATCACTGATGCTCCAAATGTGATCAGAATCATAAGGAACCCACCATGTCCAGAATCACCACAAAAAGGGAAAAGGATTGTAGCTTTCACATTCAGATATATGTAAACTGATATGAAAATACATGAAAAGTTACAATATCTGAAGCATCAATTACTGAACTATCATATATGACAGTTTCACACAACAGGGGCCAATAAGTTTAAAAAGTTATACCTAAGGTAAAAACCCCAGTAGTCCTATCTCTCCATAAGAGAACTGTACAGTTGTCAACAGCCCCATTAAAACCTCAACATGAACATGAACCTCATCAAAATCAGACCCAATAAACATACATTTTGCCACATGCCATCTATCAATTGACCCTAATGAGCAAGATAAACACTATATATCTATAAGAAATCCAAATAGATTACTCAAATAAAAAAGATAATCATGTCAAATGAACAGACAAAACAGTAGTATCATAAAGAAAATCATGAGCGTGCACATACAGAGTAAATGGTGTACTACAATAAGACAGTAGTTTGCCTGCTCCCCTTTCCCTTCCCTTCTTCCCCCGCACCGGCACCGGCACCGGCACCCCAACTCCTCTTCAATGCCACCTCTCACCGATTCACAACAAACTCCTCCAAGCTGTAATACCCTCTATCCTTCAACCACCCCATCTCCTTCCACTCCTCCCCCAACCCGTTTCCTCCCCTCTCAAGAACCTCCCGCCCGAAACCCCATCCATTAACTTAACAAACACATCAATGTCCGCAGCCAAATCTTCAGCCACGGCAACCAAATCCTGCACCTCCGCGCTTCTGGACCTGAAGAGGAGGAGACCGTCAGAGACGGCATGGCTCAACATTTGGCGGCGGGCAAGGAGGCCGCGGGCACGGAAGGAGCAGAGGGAGGGGAGGAAGGTGTCCCGCCGCCGCCTGCGGCGGCCGGGCCGGCGGATGTGGGGAGGAGGAAGAAGAGGGTGTGGCCGTCGGAGGCGGGGCGCGGGAGGGGGGTGTGGGGGGGGGAATTTAGGGGTAAGGCTAGGGTTAGGGGGAGGGGAGCCGTTGTGGTAAAGGGCGATGTGGGAGGTGAGAGGTCTGTGAGAATGGAGAGAGCTGCGAGAAGAGAGAGATGGAGCTCGAGGTTGAGGAGAGGAGGGAAGAGCGAGAAACGTGAAGGAGGTGGGTGGAATTCGGTGGTGGCGAGGTTCTCGGTGGGTAACTTTAGGTCGGTTGGGTCGGCGGGTGAATTTTCACAGCGTTCGGGAAAAGAGTATGGAGTCCCGCGAAAATGAAGGGACTGAAAAATGTAGTGGTAGGGTCGAGTACTGACACGTGGGACCCGCCAGGCAAGCACAGGTTCACCCGGCCCAGATGGCGCTATGGTTTTTTTGTTGAGTGTGTTTTTTCTTTTTCTTTTTTCTCTCTATTTTACCCTTTTCAATAGGGTACAGTTTTGAAGAATTTCACCTCCACATTGGCCCGTTGATGAAGTCTTCCGTTTCGATTTTATTTCCACAGGTTTTTAAAAACTCTTCATAGTTCTACCACCAATGGCTACATATTCACATAAGCACAGTTTATAGCATTCTATCACTCATTATTTAACACTATAATGCACTGCTGAATTTGACATAAATTTGACTTCAATCACACTGTAACAAAACATTCTCATCAAGTCTTTTGCCTTCTTTGACCTCCTTCGAAAACAACCGCATTATGTTTTAATGGGACTCTAACGACTAAAAAAATTTTGCACTGTCTTTAACCTTTCACAATATAGAATGAAAACAAAGGAAAGTCCAAACTCCTACACACCTTCACCCTACTATCATGCACTTACCTGTGAAATCTACGAAAACCCGAAATCAGTACTAAAATTATTGTTTAGACCACGCGAACAATATCCGCTAAAATCATTCACTTGCCTGTGAATATGTCTTACATGTGCATTGCAAGCGCCCAAAATTATTCAAAAACATTAAATGACACAACAAATGACTACTCACAAAAAGATTTACTGGTTTACATAGCTTTAAACCTAGCAAGGAAAATTTCTGGTAAAACATGAAGAAAGCATTAAATAGAATGAGTACGATGAAAATGTGGAGAGTCTCCAGTCAGGATGACGAGAAAGAAGATTTTATGGTGACTTCGCCTGTTGTCGGGTCAAAGGATGCCTCTATCTCTGCAGAACTTTCACCGGCGTTGACTGCCATGGGCTCACTTAAGAGCTTAACTCCTTGTTTCCAATAGCGGCTAACTGAAATACAAAAGAATCAGAACAGATAAAATCAATGATGAGGGCAGCACCCAGATTTTTAGACTTCTAAAACCTACCATATAGAAAAGAAACTTATAAAAGTTTAATTTAAAGAACAAGTTAGATTTTTTTTTTTTTTTTAAAAATCTATGGATGGATGCTAACCTGGGCCAGTTGACAAAAGAATGGACTCTTTTTCATCCAACACCCAGTCAATCCAAAGAGCAAATCCATGACATACTCCTGGCTTGGAAAACTCAATCTGCATAAATATGCAAAAAACAGAAGGAAGAGAGGAATCAGTGCTCTCAAACGGTCAAGACAATATAGCAACTCTCTCATTATTAGTATTAGATGAGAGAGATATTCCCAGTAAGAAATTCCGAGTGGAATGTTTGAGATTGCAGCAATAGTGTAAAAAAGTGATGGGAGGATAAATACCCTGATGATACTAACAGAACAAAATTTAGCCCCTACGATTCCTCGAAAACTATGAACTCTATTCTAGTGGGTTATTATCTTACAAAAAGAAACTTAACAGGATGTGATGTTTTAGGAACAGAAACTAGCACTTACTGATGACCTGAGGTTAAACTGGCATGAAATTTCTCGTATAAACAAAGAGTTTGAATAGCGCATTAATGGGGAAGGTGCAGGAAACAACTAGCTGAGGCTAAACAACAACTTGAGCTCAATAAAAGCTTGAGCTGGAAGAATATAGCATGGGCACTCCTATCATGAAATCATGTTGTGTTGGGCACGTTTCCCAGAGGCATGTCAGCCACATACATCGTGTGTATTTTTAAGAATTTGTCATGTATCAGTGTGTCATGTCTATGTTTATATAGTAGTATCCGCCCAACATGGGCTGGAAGCGTCCACAGCGGAAGCTGCCATTATTATTGAACACTATCACAATCCTAAGGTGATGTCCAGATGCAAAATTAGATATTATAAAGAAGATTTCTTCCCAGCTCAAGTTTCAAAAAGTCAAAAGAAGCAATTTTAGTTATTGTGTCTGCGAATGATTCATTAAGCAAGTGACATAATAATGGTATTGTCGTCTGTGAATGATTCAAAAGGCCGTGTGTTTAACTGTTAGCATTGACAGTCTGTAAGGATGGTCCTAACAGTGTGGATAAAGATTTCTTGACACTTTTAGACATCAAAACCTTGGTCCGAGCATATATTAATCCCACACTATCTGCAGAGCAGCTTAGCGAGAAATAGCCAACAGTTTCTTGATTAAAACTTTGAAGCAACAAATTACGTAGGTAAACATTCTCATACATATGGCCCTAGTCTTCTGCAAATCTAAAAGCTAGAATTATGATGTCTAAAAGTGTACATGGGAAATCTTCACTTGATTGATAGTCAAATCATCAAGTGAAGCGGTCAAAAATTCTTGGAAAAAAGATAGCAGTATTTGTACATGGGAAAGTTCCATTCCACATGATGTGAGAAATTCAGAAAAGAAAATGCTTGTAGTCAAAGGCAGACTGGGATATAACAACAAAGAAAAAGAAAAATGCTAGCAGGAGACATGTTCAAATGTTAAATATATAATGTTGCCTGCAAGCAAAAAACCAAATATTTAAACTTTAAAGACCACACAGCGAAAAAGATGGCAAGAAGTTACCTTTTTCTTCCCATAACATGCATGAATCAATTCTGAGAAATTAAAATGCATGATCGAGAAAGTCTCACTGAGCTCCTGTTATATAAAATACTGAAAAATCAAGTTGTGTATCTACATGACTCAAATAACACGAGCAAATCCGAATGAATGTCTATATAGAAATTAAAACAAATCATTCTGATTAAATTTAGTAATATTACCTTTATCTCACCACATTGCCATATGAAATAAGGCAGGCAAGGACTTTCCTGTGATGAAGGCAGTTGACCACAGGCCCCCAAAGTCTCATTGACAACAGAATGGTCAAAGCCTTCAATCTTTTGGAGGCAGCAACGGCTTCTCCATAAGTCCTGGTTAAGATTACAAAAAATCCACATTAAGGATGCAAAAGATGAACAAATTGCTTTTGGACAGCTTACAAATGGAGAGTTGAAGGACGTCCAAATTAGAGGAATACGCACTGGAAGAGACATAGCACAGGCTTTCAAGATCCCTTTACAAGGCATGATAACTGCATCTTCAGATAAAAACTGGATCAAGCAGAGTTCTCTCCTTCCTTCATTTGAATTAAACGGATTAGAACAATTTATGTAGGGTGTGATACATAATCATGGATGTAGTGGGAAGAAATAGCATACAATGAATGATTGCATGATACATCATTTGAACAGACATGGCATCTTGTATATAGTAGAAAAGAATTTCTGTGGAACTGTGAAATACTCGTTTAAATCATCAATTCTGTGAACAATGCTAAAGAAAAAGGAGCGAGAATGATCTTGTTTTCCAAGAGTAATAACACTAACTGCCTTTTCTTTTAAACCACTTTTAAAAGATATTCCTTATCACCTTTCTCACTCTTAATCAGGATATGCCCCCAGATCAACTTGATATATGCTTCGTAAATAACATTTATGTAGGAAATTGACAACGAATTCAAAATATATACTCTTTAAAATCTTTCCAGATTTAAAAAGAGGCCCCCAAAACTCATCGTTTAATCTTATATATTCTTGAAATCTTTTAAACCATTTGAAACTCTAATGTCAACACCTTCAGTCTAAAGCATTATACATGGCTGGATTAGCAGCTTTTTTCATAACTAAGTACCTGCTAGCTCTGTCCTCTATTTCCCACAATGTTAATCCTTCCAACAATATAGAAAGAAAGCAGAGAATGCGCCTTTTCCGGCTAACCTTCCATAACATCTTTGCATTTGCATATGAGATAGGTGATGGAAAATAGCAAGGAAGAGGGGACTGCTAGCATAGTAGATTCTGAGGTTAGTGGCAGGTTTGTAGCCTATTACAAAAGCAGATACGTGGTGGAAGGATAACAAAACGGAAGATGCAGAACTTCTGTTTTATTGACAGGGATATATTCAGGGAATCTATCAGAGAAAAAGAAAAGAACAGATACTTTTAGGATACCCAAGAAATTCTTTGATTCTTTCAGAAGCAAATGATTGGTATATCTGCTTCACGCAGACCTTAAATTGGCGGGCATTGAGGAAAATCCAGAAAGGCATTTCAGGAATAGACCTGATTATATCTCTGTTCGATCTGAAGGAAGGGAAACATCCCAAAAAAAGACATTCTTTCAGCGGCTGAATCTCTCTTCGATCAATCAGCCTGCAGTGTCCCAGAATCCAAATTCTCATTTCTAAGGGAATTGAAGTCATCTCTGGATTGATCCAATTAGCTAGAATCATTACTTGACAAAAACAGATCTTGTGTAAGCATATTCCATATTTGACACTACAGTATTTCTGAAGGTATAAAGCACAGGTCTAAAGTGTCTATATCCTTTTGCACAACAAATCTAGTGGATTGTGGAATTATCTCCCATTAATCTATTCTATAGACTGAAAAGCAAAGTTTATACTCACCATCCTCACTGTATAACAGGATCGTAACCCCTACAAATTGATCAAATGACATAAAGTCACATCAGAAGATCACCAAACAAGTCAGACACAAGATTGAAGTCAAGAACAGGCACTACACTGTGCAGCAACCGCAGGAGAAATTATTCTATCTCGGCAACGTAGGAACAGCCACTACAAAATGATCAAATGACATAAAGTCACATCAGAAGATCACCAAACAAGTCACTCAGACACAAGATTAAAGTCAAGAACAGGCACTACACTGTGCAGCAACCACAGGAGTTATTCTATCTCGGTGATGTATGAACCCTATTCCTAGAAAAAGATATGCAAAGAATTATAACTGTAGCTCCCTTGCAAGAATTCACTTATAATAATTACAACTACTCTTAAAAGAAAATAATAAAAAGAAAGAAAAAGAAAAAAGAAAAAAATGTGAAAAAAGGCGGAAAACAAAAGAAAACGAAAAGAAGAAAAAAAAACCTCTCCCCCCTCTCCCTCTTGACTCCCCCCCCCCCCCTCTCTTTGCGCTCCCCCCCTCTCTCTCTCTCTCTCTCTCTCTCTCACAGATTCCTCTCTTTCGCATTCTCCTCTCTCCCTCTTGGCTCAACCTATATCGAAAATTCCCTCTCTCTCGAGAGTTGCAAAATCTTTCTAATTCCCTCTCAACTTCATGTTTCTCCCCTAGTTACTCTCCAATTCTGACACTTAAACTCTAAACAAATTCAGAGACGTTCTCAAGAATTCAGTCAGTGCTCCTCCTTCTCCTCTCTCTTTCTCTATATACTGTGCTATTATAAATTTTTTTCTTTACAATATTATTAGTATTTGAGAATCAAGAAAGAGAAGGAAAAAAAGAGTAGTCATTGCTCCGATGGAGAGGGAGTTGGCCTTTTCTCTAAGAATACGTAACTAGCTCTCCGCTGATCGCCACCAAAATTTAGGCTATATTTTTTTCATCTTCTTGTGTATAATCTTCTTCTGTATCATCTTTTTAGCGTTTGCATTGTTACGATGCATATGCCATTTTAACATACTGCTTAGAAACGTATATTAGTATCCTTCCACATATATATTTTGGCATAAAGTTGTCTTTTTTCTTTCTTTTCTACCTTCAATGCAAATTATGTATTGTTTTATCGCTAGTATTGAGATTTTATTGCTAGTATTGTTTTATCGCTATTAGAGAATTATAGTACTCTATTCTATTACAAAAGTTTTAGTATAATTCTATTATACTAATATAACTCTTCCATAAATAGTAATAACTTCTTTCATTTTTTATTCTTTCTTTTAATTTTTTAAGAGGTTTTATTTTATTTTTTTCCTTATTGTTTCATTTCTTTTCTTTATAGATTTTTTCTTTTTTTTTTATTTTTTGTTTTCATATTTTAATTTTCCTTTCTGTTTTATACTTTTGATTCTTTTCTGTTTTATAAATTCTTTCTTTTCTTCTTTCTTCTTTTCTCTTTATTTGAGATTGAATGTTGTTTTCTTTTTGTAGATATTTTTTCCTTTTGAAGTTTTTTTCATTCATTCATTGAGTAGTGTTTTTTTCATTTATTCTTTGAGTAGTGTTTTCTTTCCTTCTAGCTCTATGTTTTTTTTTAATTACCATTCTTCTTTATTTTTCTCCATATTTTTCTTGACTTTTCTTCAGTTCTACTTTACATACTTTTAAAATTCTTACTTTGGTTTTTGTCCATATTTTTACATTTCTTCCTTTCAATTCTCTTTCTTTTTTCATTTGTTTATTCATTCCAGATTTTTTCTTTTTTAAAAAATTTCTTGCTTTATTTTTTATATATTATTTGACTTTTCTATTTTCTTTTACTCTTTTAAGTTTTTATTTAATTATTTCTTATTCTTTTACATTTTTACTTTATAGATTTTTTCTTTCTTTTTTATTTTTTTGTCTCTTTCATATTTTTAATTTTAATTTTTATTCTGGTTTTGTTCTATTTTTTAAACTCTTTCTAAGATTTTTTTTCTTCTTTTTATTTATTTATTTTTGATTGAGTGTTATTTTCCTCATAGTTAATTGTTTGTTCTCTATTTGTTTATGAAAATAACTATATCTTATATTGAATAGATGAATATAAATTTTTCTAAAGAAATAGGTCAAATAAAATATAAAATAGATCTCTATATCAAATAAGGGGCTACTCAAATTAAAAAAAAGGACTTCGCGTGCATTTTTCTAGTATATTATTACTGCAAATAGAATTATTTAGCAGCCAATATATAAAATTGCCAGAAAACATACATGTACAGAAGTATTTAGTATCTTATACAAGAACATACAAACGAATATGTATTAATCAAGCCTCGGCCCATTACTGTTCCAGAAATCCCTTTATAGTTTATAATAAATACAACAAAATTTTAATAAATTTTTTGATATGGGTGATGAAAACAAATAAGCAATTGCATATCATTTTCCCACCTAGACAATACAGTTGATGATCATTGTATTAAAAGAACTATACTCTGAGCATCTTCATACTAAGTCCAAAAGGAGACCACACAGTTCCAAATACCTAATTCTCGTGCTTTCACTTTCAATTATGGAATAGTTGAGAAGCCAGTGGCATATAATAGATAAGGCGACAAATGCTGTACTTGAACCTTGCAATGGGACTTCAAAAATAATAATGTGGACAATAATTAGGCAAACTTTGCAAAAAAGAAAAATAGTACATCAAATTTGTTATGTTTACGAACCAAAACCGTAGATTTTGCCACGGAAGCATCCCTTCATTCCCATAATAGAATGGTTCTCCCATCAACACATCAACCTACAAAGCCAAACAATTCCCAGCCTCTTTAAGAAATCAGAAAGCTTGGTAAAGAAAATAGACTAGAAAAGAAATGTTTCATAGAAATGCAAACATTAGTGAGGCAGAAAACAACCCCGCAAACCCAATTGGTAGTGGAAAAAGACACCTACAGACTACACTGTAATGTCAAAATAATGCATAGGTCGAAAGGAATATAATTCAATTAACTGGATGGACCAAAACATGATATTCTACAAAAAAAGTTGTCCTATCAGATCCTGCAAGAGACAATAAAAATTTCATGGCCAAAAGTGGAGTCAACCTGCTGTATAATTTGATATAATAGCAGCCAATATGCCAAGTGAAAGAAGGGCAAAAAAAAATAAGAATACTGATGGCAACATGTGAGCATTTAGTGTTGGAAAGAAGCAAACATTATCTACTTAAAAAATAGTGTACTCTAATATGAATGAACAAATTTGTCTAAAACAGCCATGATACAAAGTTACTTTGTTGAACTGAACATTATATTTTATAAAAAGAAAATTGCCGCTTTTAACAGGAGTAAATGCAACGGAACACAGAAGGCTATGGCCTGAAGACTTTGAACACTGGAGACTTGAACAAAAGAAGGTTAGGCTATGGCCTGAACCCTTGTCCGTTGAAGTTGTCATTGAGCATTTTAAATAAGGACAATCCAAGTAAAGTGATGGACAGTTTTCCCCAGAAGTGGCTTTTTTTTTTGGGTTTTTTTTTTTTTTTTTTTTTTTTTTTTTTTTTTTTTTTTGGGGGTGAGGGGTGGGTGGTTGGGGGGGAGGGGGGGGGTACTTAAAGTTTAGAGTGAATATGTCCATTAGCTTGAACTTAACCTAGTGGAGAAAGAAATTCAAGGAATATCTCTGAAATTTTTGCCCTTGGAGTGGGTAAATATTTTGAAAAATATTGTAATCAGAAAGACCTATATAATTGTGAGCATTCCATGAGTAGATAGTGAATAAACTAAGATAGTTAAAGCCCACAAGAAAACCACAATAGTGGTTGTACTGCGCAATGTAATTGGAAGTTGAGCAGAATATCTGGCTTGCTACTGACATACATACTCAAAATATTAGATGTTTCCACAACATCCTAAGTCTACTCTTCTCTGCTGCTCATATGTATAGGCTTTATTACTAGCAAGCTATACTACAAGCAGATAAAACAACATAAAAGTAATATCCAAATATCCATAAGAATAAAGCTTGTTCAAATTGTGCCTCTTCTTCAAAATAGATCAATATCAGAAATATATCCATAAACCTGTACCTTTCTTTTATTTGAATCATCTGTAAGCAAGCATGGTGCCCTTTTACCAAAAACTTTTATGCGATCCATAGAGAAACCATTAGCATCAGCAACAGCTTCCAGATATTTAGCACCTTTCTCTTGCAGACCCGGAAAGATTGAAACAACATCAGAAAATTTTGAAAATGATGCAGTAAGAACTGTTAACAATACACTGTCGTCAGCAACAACACAAAATGAGGAGGATCTTGCACGCTGCAACTGCAAAGATGAAAAGATAGGTTTTATGAGAAAGGAAAGAGTAACAGCAGAAAAGGAAACATATAAGGCCTTTCTGTAGTACTGGGTATCCAAATGACCACTAAAATTGCCGAACTTGTGCAAAGCCACACCTGAAAGTTTGCAAATTCACAAACTAAAGAGCATGAGAAAGAAAAGATATTAGTACCTAATAATCATATTTTTATGGATCCATAGAGGTCTGGTAACAAAAAGGAAATCGCCAAGAAGTATGGTTGACGTCATCAGGCAATTCCAAACTTTAAGATCCGCATTTATGTATCTTTAAGTTTTCAGATAATCCTCATGTCAATTTTCAATGTAAAGTATATCGAATCAACGAGACACTGTTAAGGATGTTTGATATACACTGTTTAATCAAGCTTGAATTTGGTGAAATGGTTTCTTTAATGTTTTAAAACATCTCAAAGTAAGCACTTTTATGCAACTCCATCTAATCAAGTTAAATACAATTAAAGATTTAATGATATAAATTGTTGGGTGGATCAGTTTTTTAGCTTTCGGGGCAAGTAACTATCCTATGGTATCAAAATGAGTGACGGGGACATCAAGTGAATTTATTTAATTTATTTAGTTGGTTTATTTTAGCCTATTTTATTTTTTTCTTTTAAATCCCACATTGATTGTGATAGAAAATCTCCTTGGATGAAAGCTTATATAAGGCTTGTTGTTGAATTATTTAGTTAATGATTGATTATGAAAATTATCATTTAAGCATTTTTTTGAGCAGCATGTGTGCTTGGGTGAGATGCCCAAGGGAGAGATTCTCAAACAGTATTCTAAAAAAAGGTTTAAGCGGCCGATTAATCGTCCGCTTAAATGTTCGGCCTGAAACCGAACAGAACTTGAAGAAAGCAGTCAGATTACTCAGCCAGGCGATTAATTCGCTTAAGCAATGATTAAGCGTCTAATTGGTGATTAATTAGCATCCGTTTAAACGTTATTCAATCATTTTCTAAATGGATTTGAATTTCGAATCCATTAAGCTAACTGAACTGAAACCTGATCCAGTAATTGAGGATATAAATTATCGCGTGTTGGAGAATTAGGGTCGCAAGCCCTAAATTTATTCACATCCTCGATCCTCCTATAGCGATGTTGAAGCTCTCGATTCTCAAGAAGAAGCTCATGAAGAAGCTCTAACAAGACGACAAAGCTCTTAGAGCCCTAATTTTATCTGAAGTTCCCGGAGCTCACAGCGACGATGATCCTCCTAGGGAAATTAGGGCTCCCAGAGCTCGACGACGAAAGTACTGATCCTCCTGTGGTGAACTCCCCTTCGACGGCGACCTTCCTGTGCGGTTGATCCTCCCACCGTGACCTCCCTCTTTGTCGACAAACACCTCCCCCTACGATCAGCTCTCTGATTAGCAACAAAGCATCGAGGGCGACCTTCCCTTGGTCAACTCTCTCCCACCTTCGCGTGCACGTATTTTGCTCAGGTTCTTACCAATGGTCTTTGCTTCTTTTAATAGGCTGAGGAGTGCCTCAAACGTGAGAAGATTAAAGTTGCACATTACTTGCAGTTGCATCTAGCAGTAAACCAAAGTTGTTGAAAGTATGTTGCCTTTTGAAAGAAATACATAAATTTGTTCATTTAAAAAGAATTTTTTAACTATAGTTGTTGGAGGTGGAGGTACATTGATGTACTTTGAACTGATTGACATTATTACTTTTTAAATTTCTCTTATACTAACAATTTAATTTTTCAGGTTATGTTTGCTATATCTTTTATGTTTTTTTAGGAGTTTATTGAATTCATATTTGCATGTTTTAAGTATCATAATATTATACTATATTAAAATAATAATAAAACATGTAATCCGTTTAATCACCTTTTAAACCGCTTAAGCATTATGCGCTCCCAGACCGTGCGCGTACTTAAACCGCTTTTTAGAACATTGTTCTTAAACCTTATCTTGAGAGACAAACCTTAGGTTGAGATTTTCTAGTGTTCATCCTCCATTATTTTGGTATCAAAGCTAAAATTGCTCTTTTCCTCTCCTTTCACAAAACCGTAACTTCCACAAAATGCTTTTCCCGTGCACAAAAATTCTCCTAGTTCCACAAAAACCCTAGTTGCTCTTCTCCATCTTCTTCAAGTTTAGTTTTTGAAATCGGAATAAACAAAAAAAAAGAAGAAAAGAGAAACAAAAAAAGAGAAAGAAAACAGAAAAAACACTCAGTCTAATATGTTGATGTCAGCGGTGGAGCTGTTGATGTCATCGGCTCACAGAGTCGGGCTCGAGCCGACCCGGAGTCGCGGCTCGAGCCGAGCCAGAGCCGTCAGCTCAGATTGAGCCGACCCCAGAGCCGCGACTCGAGCCGGAGCCAGAGTTGTCGGCTCAGATCGAGCCGACCCAGAGCCGCGCTAACAGCAACGGCTCATTGAGTTAAGTATTGTTCCTGCAGCTTACACAGTCTCAGTCCAGAGCCCGTTTCTCGCCCGTTTGGAGTCTGTTTCGAGTTCTGTTCGAAAGCATTGGGTTTGTGACTGAGCTCCGGAGCCATTAGCACTTGAGCAGCAGAACTGGCCTCCATGAGCCCGTGTTTGGTGCCGGTACTGTCCCTGTAGCAGAAACTCAGCGTTTCAGACCCCGTTTCTAGTCCACTTTCAGCCCAGTTCGAGCCTTCTGATCTTTATATACCGGATTTTCTCCATGGGCTTTTACTTTTATGGTAGATACATAAATACTGATGCGGATGAAAAGAAAGTAGAACAAGATATGTATGCGGCTCTCTCATATTTTTGGAGTTCTGATAATCATATTGGGTATGAGTGGAAAAGTAATCTTGAACCTTTCTTCAGTTATTTTATTCTCACATCTGAGCAGAAGTACTATTTTGTCCAAATGAAGCTGGTTGGACAGGCTTATTGGTGGTGAAAAGACAGTCATATAGACGATCAATGGTCATTTATCTTACAAGATCATCTTCGTAGTCTGTATGCTCCATACCTTCTTTATGCATTTAAGGTAGATTGCAGAGAGCCCAATGTTGAGCAAGAGCCCGAGTTTGAGAGTCAGTCAATCACTGATATTTGCACTAAGCTTCGGGTGGCCCTAGAGATGCTTGTAACAAGCCAGGCTGCAAATATGGACAGAAATCCAGAGCCTCCAGTCCTTATCGAACCTGACGTTCTTGAGGAGCCAGGGTCAGGAATTGTTGTGAGTTGGAGCCCGAACCAGATATTGCAGCTAAGTCAGAGCCAGTAGTTGTTGATAAGCCCGAACAGAGCCAGAAATAGAAAAGCCTCTTGTAGAGACTTCAACATATCTCCCAGCGGAGCTTGCTATGGAGCTGGTGCCATCTATGCCAGCTGCGAGGATTCCAGTAACCCTGAGATCATCTGACTTGTACGATCATTTGCAGATCTTCTTACATAAGACAGGGTCACAAGAGATCAGGCTATTCATGATGCGAAGTACAGTTGATTCGATTCTCATCCGGGAGGCTGCGCCTCTATCTACTACCTGTGAATTGCTCGAGTTATCATCCTTTATAGCAGATCTGTTACAGAAACCAGTTTCACCTCTACTACCGTGGCTCAGGCATGACACATCAGTGTTGATTCTCCGACCACCTCCATAGCCCGATTGAAAGCTGAGATCTGCACTCGACAGGGTAGAGTTTTTCCTAACCCCGGGGAATGATGGGGACATCAAATGGATTTACTTAGTTTATTTAGTTGTGTAGTAATTGGTCTATTTTAGCCTATTTTAGTTTTCTTTTTAGTCTCACATTAGTTGTGGTGGAAAATTTCCTTGAATGTAAGCTATATAAGGCCAAGACTGTTGTTGAATTATTTAGTTAATGATAGATTATGAAAATTGCCGTCTGAGCATTTTTTAGCAGCATGTGTGCTTCGAGTGAGATGCCCAAGAGAGAAATTTTCAAATCCAATCTTAGGAGATAAATCCTAAGTTGAGATTTCCTAGTGTTCGTCCCCCATCGAAAGTCTTCAAAAGTTCTTGGGTTCTAACCACGTTATTAACTATTTACTTCTTACTCATCATATATATCTCTTTCCCCAAATAAGTATCACCTGCAAAAGGCATTTACGTGATGAAAGGTGTTCTGATTGCACTATATACAATGCTCACTCACAACTCATCAGTGCGCTTATTTGGGAAGAATGGTTGAGAAGGAACCATACAGTTTTTGACATAAGAAGTTCAGAAAGCAGAAAATAGTTAGGGGACAACTGGAAGACCAACTAGAGTTCCACTTCTTATTCATATTAAGCCAACGCTAGTTCTTTTAGATAAATTAAGTATTGAGTTATAGCAAAATTCTAAGCAGCAGCATCCACAGAATCTCACGCCTACCTCCTTATAACTGAATCCAACCCGCTCTTTGATCTAACATTGTCATTTCCTTATAACAAAACAAGCCTCAATTCAGGAAAAGTTATTTGTTATTTTTAATATTTTACAGGATTATGTCATTCAAATATGAGCATTAAGAACTAACCTCAAATTTATTTTTCAAATTGGATCAGATCATAATTAATCAAACCCACATTTCTCTAAAAACCATGCAGAATCCTAACTAATCAAATCTCTGCTAATGGCAACTAACTAAATAGATATGGCATCAAACAAAATTCAGAATTTTTTTTTTTTTTTTACGAATCAGATAAGTTCCTACCTAATGGTCCCAATCAACCCAAATCCCTCTGAAAACCCATGTAGGTTTGGTTAGATTTCCTGGGATCATCTATTGCAGGTCCGAATCATATGATTTATCTTGCATTTCTAGTACTAAAGGAGGATAAGCGAACATTAACATGACAGCAAAAAAAACTTGTCTTCTATTCTGTGAATACAACAACTGCCTATTTCAGATGATGGATATTTTGCCAAGTAGGCAAACAAAAACAGTTGACAATACTCCACCAATGTAATAAAAGATCCAGCATCCTATTCTTTTATTTCTCATCTCTGCTTAAAAACCAGAGAGCTAACCAGGTTTGAATATAATCAGATTTTGAACAAAAAGATTTATCCTGGGCCATTTCCTTCCTAGTGCAATATATTCATCTTCCATATTCACTTGAATATTAGAGAAGTAGAAGTCAATACTCCCCTTTTGATCCAAACCAGTGATTTCCTAATAGGGGGGTTGACGAGGACATCACGCAGTTCTTTATCTTGTCATGCCTTAACTTATTCAGGGGATTTAGTATTTTGTTTCAGCCTTATTTGAGTAGCTGTTTTAGCTTTATTTGTGTTCCTTTGTGGGCGTTTAGTACCACATCGGTTATTTCCCAGTACTCCTCTCTTGTAAAGCCTATATAAGGCCCCCTAGACTATTGTATTGAACGATAAATGAATGATTAAAATTTTTTCCTCAAATTGTGTGTTAAATTCTTGAGTTCAGCTGCTCTCGAGTTTAGAGTGAGAAGCCCGTGCAAGGGGTGGAAACCCAACTTTTATCTTTTCCTCAATTTAAATTTTGGTTACGAGTTGAAGGTGATTGCGATCCAGGTGGTTTTACATCATTTTGGTATCAGAGCACCGGTTTTCAATCCCCTTCAAAATTTCTTTTTTCCAAATTTTTCTCCTAGTATTCAAACCCTAGATCTATATATCGGATCCAATCGGGAAAAAAATAAAAAATAAAAAAAATAAAAAAAATTCACTGTTCAAAAAAAAAAAAATACAGTGATAATTTCTCATCAAAATTCCTTGAGAAAAAAAAATACAATCTCTCCCTGCTCATCATCTTCCGCCGCCTTCAACGATCCAGCCACGCCACCTCCCGCCGCCATCAAGCAACCGCCGACTTCGACACCATCCACGACCCGCCACCACCGCAATCAGAGCGTCGCCACCACCACAGTCATCTGCAACGAGCCCACCGACAACATCTCCAAGCCCAAAATCCTGCACACCTAGTTCATCTCCAGCGACACCATCAACCTTTCCAGGGCGTCGCCTTCGCCTGTCGCCACCTTCGACGCGTCGCCTTCGCCTGTCGCCACCAATCGTCGAAGGTCCTCAACCATTGCCAGCATCTTCAAGCGCGGGAGAGAAATTTGTGCCCTGATCTCGCCATCCTCGCCTCTGCAACTCATCGACGTCAACAAATCTTATCGATTTCTCCTCCCAGAGACAAGCATCACCGACGATCTACACCATCCAACGCCCCCATCTTCGCCGCAACACAGATCCATCTACAACGACCTCACTGACCTCCCCAACATCACCGCGCCTCCACAGTGTCTCCAAACCTCACCGTGCTCCGTCGCCGCTCAAGATTCAGCACCCGAGCCCACAGATCGAGCTCTGATTGGATCCAACGGAGTGTCACTCTCACCACCTTGTCGTCATTGAAGTTTCGCCAAGGCAAACCCCAGATCTAGCCGACGACGCTCTACTTCTCAATCGCCTCCGTCTTCGTCTACCGCCAACCGCGATCTTGTTGTTGTTGGCTTCTTGTCTTCCTCGCTTTCGCTACGCCGCAGCGCTGCCGTCGTCAGGATCCAAGCCCTAGCCGTTGACCGAAGAGGGGAAGTAAGGAAGCGGGTCCCCCTCTGAGAACCCGACTTGGAAGAAAAATAAAGGATCTCGTGCCGTCGTCGCTTCCACCGCGATCACGCCGGGCTCCTATCGCCGTCGCAACAGGCCCAGACCGTCGCCGGTGCTGATCGGAGCAGATCTGATCGGATCCAGCGCCTCGTCGGAGATTTTCGCCTGTTCCCATCCACCGCCCTCACCTCTGCCTTTCGGTGCCACCAGCGCCCCACCGGAGCCCTCTGAAGGCTTCGCGGAGCATTCTTCAACTTCCCATCATCGTCGAACCCCTCCGGTCAGTCACCATCATCGTCGGGTCCGCAACGACATCTCAGAAGTCTCCCGAGAGTCCTCGCTGATCGATTCCGCCGGAGCTTCGCCGGTTCTTCACCGCCTTCGCCGCTGATGATTCTCCGGCGTCCCCTGCCGAGCTTCGCCGTCAATTCCCTGCCCTAGCTGCGAGATCGAAAGAGGGAGGTGGGCACGCTGCGAACGGGTGAAGCGGGTGTTTAAAATAAAACCCGATTTGGGTTTAAGAAGTGAGAGTGATTTGGGTCGGATCCAAACCACCAGACCAGGCCAGCTTTGGTTCAGAGTGAATCAAAACCAACCCAGGCCGAGTTACTGAGCTGACTGAGTCAGCACAGTCCAGGTTCAGCACCTAACTTCCAAAGGCCGTTCAGAGTTCGTTTCAAGTCCAAATTGAGCCATTTTCGAGGCAGTGGATTCGTGACGACCAGTACTACGCGCCTACAACAGTCTCATTCCGGTTTGAGTTACGGTCGCCTCCCCAGGTTCAGCTCAGCGCACTAGAGTTTGTTCCTGTCCAGGTTAAAGCCTGATTGGCTCCATTCTCGAGGTGATATCCTAACTTGATCTAAATTGTTAACTGTTGATTACTTGCAACTACTATACGGATTGCTATAATTTGTTGGTAGAAATGCTATTTGCTTCGATCTAGTGGTTGCATCTTTTCATCATTTTAGGAATGCATTTTATTTACATTTAAAGCTTAAATTTTAGGGAAATTTTTGTTTAGTGCATACATTTAGTTTAATTGACTTTAGGGCTCTCCACTGCATCTGCTTGCTTGCTTGAGTCATCATGACTAATCAGCATTATAGGGACTCCTACTTAGGCCAGCTACACAATCTCCATCAGGGTCATATGTCCGTTCATGAGTACATTACCATATTTAAGGACTTAACCCATCGTAGTGAAGTGAGAGAGCACCCTTCTGAGACTCTGACTAGGTTTATTTGGGGTTTACGGCCTAAAATAAAACGTGCTATGATTACTGGCCCCTATGACTTAGACACTGTTGAAGATGCCTTTGGTGTTGCTTTAAAATTGGACTTGACTTTCAAAACGCTAGTCAATGCCAAGGTCAGATGTTCTAAATGTAAGGGCTATGGACATTATAATTATCAATGCCCCTCGGAAAGTCAACATGTTAGAACTGTGCCCACTGATGAAATTGACGATTCAAAGGCTGTTAAGGATGACAAGTTTCTTCTAAAACTGTTGATATAATCGAAGACATAGCAGTTGATTCTGTCACACAGATTATTGATGAAATTCACATGTCTTCTGATAGTGTCAATGATGACGTGGACGATACAATTGAGCCTAATATACCCACTGTGCCTAATCAGCCATTCGAGTCTCCTTGTGTTGAACCTAATTTTATGGTTATTCCTATCAATTCTTCTTTTAGGGAGTCACCTGAATTTCTTACCAAGGTCCAGCAAATGGTTTCTAACACTTATTTTTCGGGTTGTTTAGAGTTTGTGTCCGAGTTCTGTGTACCTCCATCGTTAGATTTGTGTCCTTCTAGGCATATTATATCTCTCATTCTCCCATCGTTAGAAGTTATGCTTAGAATACCTCCTGCTTTGCATCTGCCTGTTGCATATATTGATGACATCACTAGACCGATAGCAAATTGCAATGATACTCATAAATTTGCTGCATACCCATATAGTATTTTGCAGGAATTTGCAGTTGATAATCGGGTGATGGTTACGAGTCACTCTGAGGCCACGAGAAAGTTACACGCTTGGTGTAAAGATTTCGAAATGACTCTGAAGAGGATTGCGTACATTGCTTACGAGTTGGATAGCCCGTGGGATCCTGGTATCAGCTCCGTCTTCAGCCAGGATGATGCGCCTCGCTCTACTCTCGGTGCCTTGATCGTGCTACTATCTTCCACAACCGATCTGTCAGGGAGACCAGCTCCTCCTCCGCCACCATGGTCTCGATATGATGTACTCATGCTACTGCCACGACCACCACCTTGGCCCGATTGAGATGCTTCATGAGGATAGTCCTCACTCGACAGGGTCGAGTTTCTCCCACCCCGAGGGAATTGATGAGGACATCACGCAGTTCTTTATCTTGTCATGCCTTAGCTTATTCAGGGGATTTAGTATTTTGTTTCAGCCTTATTTGAGTAGCTGTTTTAGCTTTATTTGTGTTCCTTTGTGGGCGTTTAGTACCACATCGGTTATTTCCCAGTACTCCTCTCTTGTAAAGCCTATATAAGGCCCCCTAGACTATTGTATTGAACGATGAATGAATGATTAAAACTTTTTCCCCAAATTGTGTGTTAAACTCTTGAGTTCAGCTGCTCTCGAGTTTAGGGTGAGAAGCCCGTGCAAGGGGTGGAAACCCAACTTTTATCTTTTCCTCAATTTAAATTTTGGTTACGAGTTGAAGGTGATTGTGATCCAGGTGGTTTTACATCAGGGGTAGTAACAGATTCAGTTACTCCCTATTTGCTTCTCTATCCCAAATCTTGTAGGGCTAGAAAAATAGGTCATATCGCATCAATTCAACCAACATAAGGATATTATGCTAAAATAAGTCTGTTTGCAAATGACTGCTTAGATCCTGAGGGTGGAAATTTTCAGGTACATCCACAGATGAAGTCTCATTGAATCTAGAAACCATGATTGTTGTCAAATCATGCTCCATTATTTCCAGCTTCACCTTCAACTAAAACTCCATCCATGAAAAAAGCAACTAAACTCATTAACTCCTTCATCCTCAAAAGAGAGAAACTAACTATTGCACTTCCTGCAATGTCAGCCAAATTATTGAATGAAAGAACCAAAATTTTTGTCAGTTTAAAATCTAATGGCAGTTCCATATGAGGACAAATAGTTCAGGACAAAGCAAAAGGTCAAAAAGTTATTCTTGATCCTTGTATCATCTTGTCCATCGAGAAAAGAAAATCAAGAACAACAAACCGCAAATCAGATATCAACATCATGATCATATACACCAGCCCAACCACATACATTAGAAAAAGTTCATGTTACATCAGAAATTTATCTTGTAAATTAATACATGCTATATCTAAACCGACAAGAATATGCTATCTATAAGAGATAAGTTGCACTTATAATGTAAACTACAAACTATCTTTAAAAATTTACTTCCAAAACAAGCAATACCAAGTAGACAAAAGAAAAAATTCACCAAGCCCCTAAACAAATGCCATAAATAAGGTTCACGGTTCTTTTGGAGAAATCAGCAATTATATAATTAAGTCCGGGAATAAAACATATGTCTTACCACATTTTTCACAGCCTCTGACAAGGCTGATCTATAAACTTTGTCCCCATAAACTGCAACTCTTTCAGGCAATAGCATCAGGTGACCATCTCCATACTTGGAGACATCAGAGCCCGTTGGGCTATCATCGTGGAGAAAATAAAACATACTAATATCATTGTGAACAGCTTTCACAACGACATGTCTATCGTTGAATACAGGCATTCCTGATCCTGGAATGAACCAAACACATTGTTTCCAATGATCGCACCATTCCTTGCCACCTAATAAAGAAACAGTTGAGATAATATGAAATGGTAAAGTTACATTATGCAGAACTAGGAACTAGTACGCAAGAATACGGAAAAGAGAGAGAAACTGGTAGTTGACTTCAATACCCATGAGCAGAAAATCAGAATAATATAGGGATAAAAACATGATAATGACCTCCCAGTTTACCACTGAAAACAAGGACACGACACAGCATCTAGGACAAAATACTCCACATGTGATCCAAGCTCATCAAGCAACTAAAGTAGCAGACTATAATATCACAGTATGGAACAATACAATATATTAGAACTTCACCTGGAGAACTAAATAATACATTGACAAAGATATGATATATATTTTCAGTTTATCGTGCAGTATCTCACAGTGCTTCTCAGAGCCTAAGATGAAAGCAGTCCACGTGAGATTCAGGACTTGTGCAACCAAGTCCGCAGATTTTAACATTAAGAAATAAAATAAAACAGTGTATTATTTTCTAAAAGAAAAATATTTTAGTATAAATATGCATTGTGAATTTAACTCAATTGCTCACATCCATTCAATTAAAACTGGATAATGTTGGGAGAAATCAACAGCTTCTGGTTTAGCAACACATTAAGTGATCATGCAAAAAACAAAGTCTTCATCATTCCTGTCCGGCACACAACTTAAAACCTCCCTTTATAAACACCAAACCAGAGTGCATTTTCTCTAACACACGTGGTATCATAAAATAGACAAAAACTGACAGACTAGGCATAGCTTATAAACAATGTTAGTAGAAACTACTCCAAATTCCGGAAATGGCCCCTCAATCTGGAACCTGGCCCCTCAATCTGGAACCTAGACAGGACTGTCTAAAAACAACTTCAGTCTAATGAACCCTGCACATACCAGTTCCCTGAACAAAAATGATGTTCTGACTTGACCATTGTGGTCAACTCAACTGACCAAAGAAGGGAAAAAGTCTAAAAACACCACCTGACTCAACTAGCTCGGCAACTACAAATGTTAACTTTCAAAATAAAATAAGATATCAAGGTTTAATGCAATGCTTAATGAACGGTAGTTACCCAAAGGTTGAGCCCACAATAACTAAGTTTTAAACCATTTCATAGTATAGCACTCAACATGCATTGCTAAAAGGTAATATGGGCCAGAAGACCCGACACTTGTTTCATTTGCATGTTTGTTAGGTATCCTGAAGCCTGGGTTTATAATTCTCATTGTCTTCCTCTTTGAGTAATTAGAAGTCAGATCATGTCCTGGGCGTAAACTCACACATCTAATTTTTCAACCACAAAGAAACACCATCCAATTACAAAAAAAAAAAATACATAAAAAACTTTTCTAAAAACATAATCGCACCAATTATCAATGACTAGAAGAAATTCTGATCTATATAATTTTTTTGGGCCTCCCTACTGATCAATGACTCAGAATAAAGAAAAAGAAAATACTAGATAGCAATTCATATGGAAATTTTGTTTATCAGGACAAGATAATAGGTGGTTGAACTCACAAACTATGTTTGGCCCTCCATTTTGAGCATTCGAAGAGCTTATCCATCCAGGAGCCGTAGAGTAGAACACTGAACCCTCACGGTCAAGCTGAAGTACCCACCTGCATAAAGAAGGCCAAAAAAGTAAGTCTTCTGGGGGGAAAAATCTACCAAAGTTATTTCTTGCATTTGCATGCCTAAAGTTACCATGATATTAAAGCATGGACTCTTCCATCACCAGTTGTTTTTATCCGCATTTCAGTCTCTCCATAACTGTCTGGTCGTTTCCAAAAGTCAAATTCAAAAATTTTGAAGGGTTCTGACAACTGGACGCACAATCATTAGGAAAAAAAATCGCTTCATTTTCCTATGCACCAATAAATGACAAAAGTATCATGCACATACCAATCGAATCTCTTCTGATATTGCATCGCAATGCATAGCATATTGCTTAGGTTTTACATATATAATCCTCTCTAGCCCAGCAGGCACAAGATGAATCCCATCAGATGTGCTGGCTTCTTGGTTGTATAAATCATGCAGCTTCCACAAAAAAGTGCTTTCAATAAGCTGTAGCATCAGAAATAATGAAGTCCATGTGAGCCTGTGTTTTTCCAATAGCCTAACATTTAGAGTTAATTCCTCTCGGCTAATGACCAATTAGAACGATTAACTAAAATGCAAAAAGAGAACAATACTTGGATATTATGGTATGATGCTGACTAGGTGAAAACACAATGTATAGAATATGTTTAACTATAATATTGCAGGAACAGCATAATCAGCATGATTGTTTAGAAAGAAATGGAATAGCAGTATTGCTTGTTTAGCTTTTGATGTAGAACCATGGTTTTGGCAATTGTTATTTGAAATAGAACCACTGGAATACAGTTGCAAATTTCATACAGATGATCAGTGAACTGTTAGGCAGGTAATATGCATTAGCAGTACAGGAATAATCTAATCATCTTCTCCCTAATTATAGTCTATCTGTTAAAGTAAGGAATTTTGGAACAATGATCCTTGGCTGCTGAACTTAAAAAATGCTAAGCCAATAAGGCAGGTTTTCCCAAACACTCCTTAGATATCAGATACCTAATAATTATCCCATGATTAATTCACAATAAATCCAAATTGCACGAAAATAAACCCCTTATCAAATAATACCAAGTGTTTCTCTTACAATTTTACTATGGCTACTCATACAACTTTACTGTGGCTGACTTTGGACAAATTTAATTGGTGTTTGTTCCTCTCCTTTCAGGCAATAATCACACAAGTAACTCGGGGTATGCACAAAGTTTTTGAAGGGTAATAGATGAAATACTCCATGTTTCTACATCTTCAAGTAGATAGACGTCAGATGCTTGATGTTTCTACATTTTCAATTATACAGATGCCAGAAAGACCATCAAGATAGAATAGAAGCTTGTGAAAATAAGTCAGAATTTCTCAGATGCAAATTGAAGCATGGAAGACATAAAATACATATTCAGAATTTTGGCAGCTCCTACTTCCTTTCATCACAAGCATTAAAAGAAAACATGCCTGAGCATAAGTAGTAGCCCTGTATGGAACTGTTTTTGGATTTTCAGCCAATAGCATGTCATGTGCTTGCTGCAGAGTTGGTATCAGTCCTTCACCCAACAACTCTGAATCAAGAATCTCACTCACCTGCATAATTATATGAGAAATATAAATCAAATGAAAGATGAGCAAAGTGTTGTGAGCATGCATTTACACTGACAGAACAAAATATATTACCATGGTGCATTGACCTAGGTGTTATTTGCATAGAATAGAACGGAACCATCCACGAGAAGCAAACATTTCCCAGTGCCAAAGGCTTAGCCATTCCTAGCAAAATAAATGTTTTTCCTACATGGATCATATTATCATATCACATTAGGATATTAGGCAATAACCAAGTGGTTTCATCGAATAGGGTGAATTTTCTTCTTCTTGGGCACATGAGCCCTTTAGCTCGAAGCATAAGATTAACGTTGAGAGTTCTTATCAAAATACTTTATGCAGCGTCTTAAGAGAGTAATAGAAATGGTATAGAAAAATGTCAACACAATGACTTTACCACTAATTAACAAGGAATCTAGGTATCAAATCATGAAGTCATGTTATTTCAGGCATGCATGTCGTGTACTTTTTAGAATTTTTCATGGGTTAGCATATTTGTCCATGTCTCCTTGTCTGTGTCCTTGCAACATAGCACGAACAAAAAGCCCATGCTTACATCCAAAAAAGTCCTTTATCTTTCATGTAAATACCACCGCCCCCCCCCCCCCAAAAAACCCAAAAAAAAGAAATTAGAAAACCTTCCGTGTATGCCCCGTCTTCCTATAACTAAACATCCTCTCACTTCCTAAAATTATGCTGAGATATACTACTGTGGAATAATATTAAATAGACTATTTTTGGTGGACTATCACTGGACTCAAGAAAATAATACAAGTACCCGCCCAGTGCATTGCACCCGGAATTTTTTAAAATAGAGTCTCACATTTCACTCCCGTATAAGTCCATTTGAATCTACAAAGGGTAGTTTGAATATCAAGACTCATTCCCATATGATCCCTCATAATCTCAAGTGCCTTGTGTAACTCATTGACTAACTATATTATCTTAATGGTGTGAATTCTTAATACTCTGTTTACACGCATATCTTCTCATGGTTTAAATCTTTATATATAGTTTTGTCAAAAAAAAATAATTCTTTATAGATAGCATATAAGTCAACTTTTAGTTTTCAAGTATTATCCTTGTTTTAAATCTTTTAGAAAGTAACAATCTGAAGCAACTATTGGTTTCAAAGTATTATCCTTATAGTTTAAATCAAATATTTGATATACCAAATGGATTGATTAGAAATCAAAACGCCTCAAAATTATGAATTCTCTTAGCTTTTCAATGTAGATCCACACAGTAATATAATTTTAAGTTAGTATCTAAATTATCTCACTTGTAATGCCTTGTTCCTTTATAGAGATTATTTGGTTATCTATTCCTCTTGTTTTCATTTAATTTGTTCTACCTGCCTTTGCGTGTACAGATCGTACACGTATATTGCATTATTTATTAGTACATTCCTACAAAAATCTTGTAATAAATCTGCTAATCATATTTTCTTAATGTTTAATTCATGCGGGATATGATTAATGAAGGGAGAGAAGATAATACCAAATAAATACCGGTTAAGTTAGATTTATATGGATCTATTTGGTTAGATGAAGATCATCACAAATCTAATCCAACTAAATCAGATTTAGTTGAATTTATTAGCTGCGAAATCAAGAAGATAGAGGCAAATTTAGAAATCTAAAAACAACCCTATCAATATACAAAGGGATATCTAAAGGATTGGGATGTATATTCAGAAGATTCAGAGAGATGAGACACAATCTAACTGAATATCAAAGGATAAAACAAAAATTTATCTCTAACCATATCAGAAGATCTTTTCTGTTAGGCAAGAGATTTTGCCCATATCTTCGTATACTCTCCCTTATCCAGTTTTGGCTATAAATACCTGCATTTCTGAGGGCAAAGGGACACCACTTCAGTAGAAAGCTAGGATTAGGCCGTTGCTTTAGTTTAAGTTTTCTTTTTCTTTTTACATATAATTTTAATTTCTTTATAGCTTAGATTAGAGAGTTTCATAAACAAAAAGAAAGTATTGTATTTAGTGTGACATTAAATGTAATTTTCTTTAAAGAGAGTTGTATTAAGGGTGACAGTGAATGTGATTCTCTCACTTTTTTCATTGTTGCTTAACTTAATCGATCATTGCTTCAGCGGTATTTCTATCGCTTGCTTTACTTTAATTATTCCAAGGCATGTTATTCTTTCTTCCCTTTATTGTTTATTAAATGACTTCAAATCCAACGTTTTTTTTCTTTATTATTTTCTTTCTTATTTAACTTGGTTCTCTTTTCAATCAAAACAACACCACCATATTATTCTTCTATATTCTATTTTCTTTCTAACTTAACTTAGTATTCTCTTTTATTTTTTTTCAAAACAAAGAAGACTTTTTAACTGGTTTTAGTAACTTAAAAGAAAGACTTACTGACACGCTTACATCGCAGTCTCTCTTTGTGGATCACGACCCGCATAACCACTTGCTATAGCGGTAGAATTGAGCAACCTAGCACGTTCCTAAACTTTACATTTTTTGTGCACAGGTTGGACTCGATCATGTACTTACATTTAATTTGATTATATGTCTTGCATTCAATTACATCGTATCATACTAACATCATGAACAATTCATGTGTTGGTGAAGTTGAAATGAAAACTATTCTATCCATATCATTTTTTTTGTATAATTCAATTATTTAGAGGAGATGACACAAATTTTAATAAAATCAAGGTTTATAATCTCAATATCGATATTGGTCGTAAGTTTTTGGAATCCGAATTTGCAATCTCAAAAAAATCAATTGTTTTATCTCAAGCGTATTGGTACTATCGATATTGTATCGGTCGTATCAGCCATATTGGGTCGGGTCAGACATACTGATATCGAGCAATATTTCAAACCTCGAATAAAACCTTAATATTTCTTTTAATCGCTTTTGAAATTTTTTATAGTTAATTTGACTTCCCCTTAACAAAAATTCTTGGTTCCACCTCTGTTCTTAGTCTCAGGGTGACGCAGACAAGGAAAGGAACAACGCCGGCTATATCTCGTGCTAACGCCAACAAACCCTAAAAGATAATTTCAAGTAAGAAAAGCACTCGAATCCAAGAGTAAAGCACTCGAATCCACGATCAAAGGATAAACAGTTTGAATCCACGAGCAATTGAAAGAGAAAAGACTCAATTTTTATTGATTATCAAAAATTCGATAATTGAATAATACAAAAACCTAAGATACAATGGCCTTATATAGGCAAATAAAGTATAGTACTATTCTATTTAGGAAACCTAAATAAATAAAAGAAATCAAAAATCAAATCAGACTGAAATATTAAATCCTAATCAGAAACGGATATCATGATACACGCAATGTTGTCGACAGTTGAATGAGCCCTGTCAACATACTGTAAAGGAACCAACTTTCGGGAAACGCCTGTCGACAGGTCTTTGACAGGTGCAATTCAGTTGTCAACAGCTGAACTTGCCTTTCGACAACTCGTTGGCTTTAATTCTGCCTGTCGACAGTCTGGTGGGTTTGTTCATGCTTTGATTCTTCCTTTACCATCCTACATCTGTCTATCTCTCTTCAAAAGAACCCGTCTTTGATCTTGATATAGCTGCTCAGTAGGAACCCTTTCAGATGGAATTTTTTCTCTACTCAAATACACCATCATCATATCTTCTTCTTCAAAGAGTTTCTCTCGTCTCTTCTTATCAGCTGTTACCTTAGACTTCTTATTGAATTTCTCAATCTTCAATCTAAACCTCTTCTTGTACATCCGTTGAACCGCGAACTGTGCTATTGTATGCAAACTCTGCCAAAGTTTGATCCCACAACCTTGGTTTGTCTCCACATATGCTCCGTAATAAGTTGCTTAAGGTGCGATTGACGACTTATGTTTGTCCGTTGATTTGCGGATGTGGCATGTTGTTATACTTCAATGATGTATCAAATCTATGCCATAAGATAGTCCAAAAAGTAGCCAAGAACTTATTATCCCGATCTGAAACAATAAAACTCGGCACACCATGCAATCTGACAATCTCTTGAAAGAACAACTTAATCATCCACTCATATAATCTCTCTGATGTCTTGAAGGTTGTCTTCCATTTGTCTCATGTCCTAATGTGGATTTGATGGTAACCACTGATGAGGTCTATCTTAAAAAACATGCACGAACCTCTCAACCTATCCAACACAACATCAAGTTGAGGTATGGGAAATGGTAGCGGATAGTGATCTTGTTGATAGCCTAGCTATCCACACACATGCGCCAATTTTCATCCTTCTTAGGTGTTAAAAGAGCCAGTACGACACATGGGTTCATACTCTCTCTAATATGCCCCTTGCGTATCAACTCTTCAACCTTCTCTTTTAGAATTTCACTCATATTGGGATTCATCCAGTAGTGTGGAAGACTGGGTAGACTTGCTCCCGAAATAAATCAACGTGATCTTGGATACCTCTCATGGGTGGTAATCTATCCAAAAGTTCATCGTGCACAACTCTTTTAATCTCTTCAAATAATGGTTTCATCTTTTTGGGGATTTCAGTTGGTTGAGTAACTTCTTCTTTGACGACTAAAGCAAATATTTACTTTGTCTCATTTGATTCCACCAGAAACTCACCTTGATTGCATATGGATATGAATTTAAGCTCATTTTCTTTTGTAGACTTTGGGGGCAGGTTAAATTGGCCTCATGGCAAGTCTTTGCCCTTCTAATTGAACATGTAGATGTTCATTTTACCCTTATGGGTTGCATCAACGTCGTGTTGTCATGGTCTCCCCAAAAAAATATAGCATGCGTCCATGTCAACCACATCACAAGCAACAGAATCTTGATAATATTTGCCAATTGAAATAAGAACATGACATAGATCTGTTACCTTGATGGAGGGGCCCTTCTTGATCCAACCAATGGTGTAAAAATGAGGGTCTGATTCTGTCTCGAGCCTAAAGTGATTTACAAGTGCTGTAAACACCATATTCTTGCCGCTTCTATTGTCAATGATGAGGTTGTGTTCTTAACTGAACACCTTGAATAAAAGATTTGATGCTGTTGCTTAGTGTTGGGGGTCTTTTGGTTGCACTGCAATCGCTGAACAACACAAGTTGTAGATTTGTTGATGGATGTAAGGATGTATGGTAGTGGTGATTGAAGAAAATTAATCGATGGGTGATATGACGGTGGTTATTGAGGTGGATACGAGAGTGGAGGTGGTGGAGAAATATTAGTTGATGGGTGATATAGTGATGGTTGATGTGGTGGATGTGAGGGTGAAGGTGGTGGAGGAAGTTTAGCAGATGGATGATCATGTCCGCTTTAGTATGTATCATCGGCTAGACTTTGATCATCGATCTTGAAGAACAATCTCTTGAGTTCTTGGACTATGCCGTCCAAGATTGAGTTGATAGCGCGGATCTTCCCTTCAACAGTGTCAATCCTCGTGAAAAGGCTTGCAATCCACCATTGTCTCCTACAACTGTCAGAAAGTAGGCGAGCTCTGATACCACTTGACGCAGACAAGGAACCGTAACGCCGGCTAAATTTCGTTCTAGCGCCAACGAACTCTGAAAAATAATCTCAGGTAAGAAAAGCACTCGAATCCATGAGCAAAACACACGAATCCACGAGCAAAGGATAAACAGCTCGAATCCATGAGCAATTAAGAGAGAAAAGGCTCAATTTTTATTGATTATCAAAAGTTCAATAATTGAATAATAAAAAACTTAAGATACAATGGCCTTATATAGGCAAATATAGATGAGTACTACTCTATTTAGGAAACCTAAATAAATAAAATAAAATAAATCAAATTAAATCAGACTGAAAAACTAAATCCTAATCAGAAGCGGATATCCTAATACTCGTAGTGTTGTCGACAAATGAAGGAGCCATGTTGACAGACTGTAAAAGAACCAACTTTCGGGAAATACCTGTCAACAGGTCTTTTGATAGGTGCAATTCAGTCAACTTGTCTTTTGACAGGTGCAATTCAGCTATCGACAGCTGAACTTGCCTGTCGACAGCTCGCTGGCTTTACTTCTGCATGTTTGTTGGCTTTGTTCATGTCTTGATTCTTCCTAGGCCTTTCTACATCACAGGGAGTGGTAGCAAATAACTTTTCTCCATAAAATGGATTGTTTTTAAAGAGTGGTGGCTTTAGAACATTGAATGGAGATAATTATCTTAATACTTCTCTAAAGCATCTTATTCTAACTATAGGCAATCCACATGTTTCCTTACATTGGCAACCCCCAGAAAAGCAATGTTCGCATTACTAAGGCTTTTTGGATGTTCTATAATTAAACCTCCTTGCACCACTTTCAAGAAAATTAGTCCCAGGGGAGCTATCTTCTCTATCATCTTATCCACCTGGCTTTTAAGTTGATTATGTTCATCACCATTTATGAGCTAAGGTGCAAGTTGCTCTTTAGAGTGAAAACCAAACATAGTCTTTAGAGCCAACAATGTTTTTTATTATGTTTCATCCCCATTTATGAGCTAAGGTGCAAGTTGCTCTTCAGAGAGAATACCAAACATAGCCTTAAGAGCCAACAATGTTTAGTTTATTTCAGTAACCTGAGTGAGAGATGACTTACTTCAATTGAGGATATTAAACCTAGCCCGACTGCTAAATTTGCCTTCCTACCACAAAATCCCTGGAGCATGCTTAGCTCGAGCAACAGGTGATTATCAATAATCTAAAAAAAAGTTGATTATAAGGTGCTTAGGGATATTATATGGTGGGTTTTAGAAAGAAAAAAACAAACGTCTAACAGTTATAATTGTGGAATATTAAATAGAGCGAGAATAATCTATGGGTGGCAGATGCATTACTATAGTCTTACTAAACCGAATGTTACATAGAGCGAGAATAATTTATGTGAGGCAGATGCATTACCATGGTCTTACAAAGCTTACTTCTAGCACTAAGCAGTAAGTCCTTAGTTCTCTGATTTAGTCAAACCGAGCGAAGTGAGGTTTCTCCCGTGACTCCTTGTATTTTGTCCGTCCGTTTGTCCTCCAAAAAAAGAGAGCTACAGAGAATTGAGAGGCTCCCCCTCTCCCCGCCTCCCTCCTCCTCTCTCTACTCTCATCCCTCTCCCTCTCCAATCTTCCCACTCCTTATTCATCCCCTCTCCTCCCTCTCTTCTTCGTCGCTCCACTGCAAGCGGTAATCTAGTTACTGATACCTAGGTATATAAAAGATGAGGCTCCCTGGTGCAAGTATTTTTTTTTTTTTGGTTACAAATAACCTCTTCACATCGTAGCATACAATGGAAGCATTTTCAATTACAACAAAGAAGAGCAGTGTGACTCTTCAGCTTTCACTCACGTTGTAACGATCACCGTATTTATCACCACTTTGCAACTAGCAATCTTGGAAATCAATTAAGAGCGTATTATTCGAAAACAAAAATCAAGATATCAACAAAAAAGAAAAAAATACCACCTACCAATACATCAGCACGCGAGTCAAGGTCCTCTCCAATGCGGAGCTCATCGGAGCGCTTATGAAAGAGCTTCACCATCCTCTCCATTCCATTCGCCCGTAGGACCCTCCGCATCAACTTCCCCATTGGGAGGTACGATTCGCACGCCGACACCTTCCCCTCCTCCCCTCCACGCCCCGCCATCGCCCGTGCTGCCATCATCGACAGCAGCCCCGTCCCAGCCCTACACCCCAAACAGCCAAATGGAACCCCCCTCAAAGTCGAGAGAGGAACCATCTGCCAAATTGTAAGGGGACTGGTGTTCAGATTGCAAGAATGTAAAGGGGCTAAGATGCAAATAGCTCGAATTTAGTTACCCGATGTCCAAAACATGGCAGGCCTCGGTGATCGTCTTCTCGATCGCCGATCGATAAGCCCGGTTCCTGCAAGAATCGTTCAGCATGTCGAGGTACGAGGTGTGGGCCAGGAGAGATCTGGAACCTTCTAGAAGATCGGTGCGACCATCGTCCCTCTCCTCGACGACGACCCACTCCGAGACGCCGGTCAGCGGGTTGACTCGGAGCTGGAAGGCCCGGTTCGAACCGGAGCAGCTCATGGTTCTTGAAGAATTGACGGAAATGACCCTGGAGACGGTGAGGCGGCGGACGGCAGAACGGGGAATCGAGGGTTTGAGGCCGAGGAGGGAGCTCGGCATCGACAGGGTTTTAGGGGGGAGGAGAGGCGCGCTGGGTTTGGGGCGTAGTGTAGGATGGCGTGTGCTGTGGATGTAGGTTAATACTAGTACACCACTAGGGTGACGGAAACCGGTATCAGTTGAGACAGGCCGTAGTGTAGGACAGGATTAAAAATTTACTAAAAGAGAAAATAGAAGAGATGAAGAAAAAATAAGGATAGGAAAGAAGAACCACGATCGGAAAAAAAATTTGACCGATTTGATAATGATCATGTACCAGCGAAGGATCATGTTGGAGTTTGGTTATTCGAGAATCATCTCATGTTGTTGGTTCATGAATGTCCTACGAGAAGACAAAGTAATTCTCATACATTACCATGACTAGTCCCTTCACAAGATACTATTGGGATCAAATTTCTCAAGTTCTAATAACAGAAATGTTTATAGATTAAAAATGTTAGATGCGTTATCTTGACTTTTGAAGCTTGAGAATTGCTTAGTAAGTTTTTTCGATGTTTGAATGTTGTTGAAAAGTGTGATTTAAACAATGTTATGTTTTTTTCGGTGTTTGGATGATAATGTAGAAGTGAAAGCGGAAAAGTTAATCACAAAGTTGACCGCAAAATAATATTAAAATAAAAATTAATTAAGAAAAATAAAATATAGGTTGTAATTAGAATGCAAGTGAGATTTACGTGATCAAAAAATTAACTGTTTTGTATTATAACTTATTACAAATGAGATTTACACGACCACAAAATTAACTGTAACATTCTGGAAGTGAGGAAATGGTTGTGTAAAGAAAAGAGAAAAGGAAAAGGGTTTTCTTATTTTTCTTTTCCGGTGTTTGGATAGATAGGGAAGTGAGCAGTTATACTTCCCCATTTCCTTACTTCCGCCCACTTCCTTGCAACCAAACGTGTGTTGGTTGCAAGGAAGTGGGCGGAAGTAAGGAAATGGGGAAGTATAACTGCTCACTTCCCTATGTATCCAAACACCGGAAAAGGAAAATAAAAAAAACCTCTTTTCCTTTTCTCTTTTCTTTTTCACACAACCATTTCCTCACTTTCAAAGTGCTACAGTTAATTTTGTGGTCATGTAAATCTCATTTGTAATAAGTTGTAGCACAAAACATTAATTTTTTGATCATGTGAATCTCACTTGCATTCTAATTATAGTCTATTTTTTATTTTTCTTAATTAATTTTATTTTAATATTATTTTACGGTCAACTTTGTGGTCAACTTTTTCACCTTCACTTCCACATTACCATCAAACACCGGAAAAAACATAACAGTTTGCAAACCACACTTCCCAACAACATCCAAACACCGAAAACTTACTAACCAATTCCCAAGTTCCAAAGGAAACCAGTACCACTTCCTTACTTATTCACTTCCTCACTTCTACCCTTAACCAAACAGGCCCTAGACGTTTTGTCAGCGGTGAAAACAGACTGACAAAGCGATGGAGATGGATGTGAGGGAAAAAGAGGAGGGAGGAAGAAGAGGAAGAGGGGGGCGGCGGGGGTTGAGGGAGGGAGGGGAGAATCAATCTCTATTTCTCTGCTAAAGACGGGCAGACTGACGGACAAAATTTGTTAAGGAGTCACGTGAGAAAACCTCCTTTTCGGTCAATTTTGATAAATACTGAAATTTATAGTGTGAAAAGACAAGACCTACACTGCTAACATTTATGGAAGATCGTCGTGTTTTGCGTATATAAAGATGAAAAAAAAATCTGTGATTATGAAAAAAATTTTCATTTTCACAGGAACTCTTTTATCCCAATACATGGCCTCTTTCTCTTATCTTTAGACTCTCTCTTTATCTATCTACTTCTTCGTTCTTCTCTCACAATGTCTACATCGTCTGATTTTAATATAAGACTAAAAAAATTTAATTCTCGAAAAGAAGAAGAAGGGGAGAAAAAAAAATAAGAAAACAAGGAAAAAGAAAATAAGAGACAAGGAGTTTAAATGATATTCAACAAGATTGAAGATAACACTATAGTTGTTTTTTATAATACCACAAAATCTCTCGTTAGGTGTGAAGTAATATTTGTAGCTTCACTCCGAGATGCCAGTGAAGCCCTAATAAGGTTGTTCATGGGCAGGACTTCAACCCGAACCTCTCAAAATCCGACTGAAAATAAGAATTTTGTAATAGTTTAAAACCGCTCGAACCTGTTGGATGGATTTTCATTTTCTCAAAAGCTACCCACTCCGAACCTGGTAAAACCCGAGACCGAACCCAATCCCAAACCATCACGAAGCTGCCCAAACACGCCTTTTTATAATATATAGGCTTGACTTTATACATTTTTAAATAAATATTTATATATTTATGCATGTTATGTATATATGTGCATATAGCGTACAAAATAATATATAACTTTTACTTACAAACACGTGCGCGCGCGTGTGTTTAAGAATATTTTTACATGTTATATCATCCGATAAGCCCCTCACGATTTGCCCCAACCGTTTAAAACTAAACCAATTTTAAATTCGATGGGCAGCTTTCAAACAAATAAAATGCCCGCCCAATCCTGACAGCGGCGTTTTCATTTTTTTCAAAACCCGTCCGACCTGACCTGACTCGACCTGTGACCACCCTAGTGAGGTATGGCTCATTAGTTAAAGAGTAACAGTAGATACAGAGGAGTCTTATGTTCAAGTCCCGCCGATGCCTTTTGTTCAAAAAAAAGAGAGAAAAAAAAATGGCTCTGTTTGTTTGCAGGAATTCTATAGAGAAAACTCTAAAATTACCATAGCACTGGCCTTAAAAAACACTTTTCACAGGTTTCTAAGTGAAGGATGTTTGGTTGGCAAGGAAAGAGGAGAAGTAACCCTCTCTGCATGCGTATATAGTTTCCTCTCTTTGGCTCCTAAGCTAGCGAGAAAGCGGCGTTGTTACTGTAGATGCAGGGGCAACGCGAAATAACATCCCTTACGGTCGCATTATTGTGTTTTGAGATTGCCACCGACAAACTGGCCCAAAAAGAGAAGGAAAAGAAAACAAAAAAAAAAATGTTGAAGGAAGAAAATATCGTCATTGACGCGATTTTTTTAAGGAAACAGAATTTGAAAAAAAAAAAAAACAAGAAAAAGAGAGAAGAGAGGGGAAAAAAACAGAAAAGGAAGATCTCCTTTGTACCCCTAACAAGGGGCCAAAGTGTCAAGGTCCGACCCAGACTTGATCCGTTTAGTTCTCACCTCTCCAACTCACTCACACGCAGGGGCTGTTTGGTTGCAAGGAAGTGGACGGAAGTAAGGAAATAGGGAAGTATAATTGCTCAGTTCCCTATCTATCCAAACACCGGAAAGGAAAATAAGAAAACTCTTTTTCCTTTTCTCTTTTCTCTTTTATATAATCATTTTTTCACTTACAAAGTGCTACATTTAATTTTGTGATCATGTAAATCTCAGTTGTAATAATTTGTAGCACAAAACAGTTAATTTTTTGATCATGTAAATCTCACTTGCATTCTAATTACAGTCCATTTTTTAATTTTCTTAATTAATTTTATTTTAATATTATTTTACGGTCAACTTTGTGGTCAACTTTTTTACTTCCACTTTCACATTACCATCCAAACACCGAAAAAGACAAAATAATTTTCAAACCACACTTTCTAACAGCATCCAAACACTAAAAAACTTACTAACCAATTCCCATGTTCTAAAGAGAATTATTACCACTTCCTCAATTTCTCACTCCCACCCTTAATCAAACAGGCCCTTAGTTGTTCTGCTTATCGAGCTCGAAGCACAAAAACCCTAGAAACCCCCTCCGCATCAATGGTGGAAGAAGAGCGACCATCCCCTAAAAATCCCCAAAAAAGTAAAATAAAATCCGAAAAATGGCTCGAATCGAATCGGGCTCGCAGTCCCAAGAATGCTTATTCTCAGCCGCGGTCTCCGCACTCTTCGCCCACTCCAAAACCCTAGCAAAACCCTAATCTCTTCTCGCTTCTGCACCTCGCTCCGAAGTCCCAGCTGCGATCACGACCTCGGGACTCTCGTCGCCGCCGGTAACTTCACCGATCCCCGCCTCACCTCTTTGTTCTCATTGGACACGGCCCCCACCAGGGTTTCTGGGGTTTTAGAGCAGCTCTAAGGAAACCCTACGTCGGCATTCCGTTTCTTTATTTGGGCGTCGACCCAAAAGAATTTTCGACACACTGTTGAGTCCTATTGTATCGCTGCTTATATTTTGTTCAACGGTCAGATGTATTTTCAAGCTCAGAAGCTGCTGAAAGATCTTGTTTTGTATAACCAGTCATTGCCTGCTGAATGCGAAAACTTAGTTATTTCACTCCAATCCGCTGGAAAATTGTTGGGCAGTTTCAATTTTGGAGTTTTTGATGCTCTTTTTGGGTTTTGATCGAATTGGGTATGCTTGAGGAGGCAAGTGAGTGTTTTTATAGGATGAGAGAGTTTCGAATTTTCCCAAGTTGAGGTCTTGTAATTACTTGTTGCAGAAATTGCGAACTCGGGAAATGGCCGGGCATCAAAAAGGTTTTTTGACGATATAATGAGGTCAAACTTGTGTCCCACTGTGTTTACTTTTAATATTATGATTGATTTTTTGTGTAAAGAGGGAAATTTGGAGGCTGCAAGGGGAGTTTTTGCAAAGATGAAGGAGATTGGTTGCTTACCAGATGTGGTTACATACAATTCACTCCTTGATGGAAATGGGAAGTGTGGTGAGTTGGAAGAAGCGGAGCGGCTTCTTGATGAGATGGAAAAGGCCGATTGCAGGCCTATGCGATAACTTATAATGCACTTGTTAACTGCTTCTGGAAGTTCGGGAAGTTGCCGAAGGCACTTGGGTACCTCAATGAGATGAGGAGCCATGATATTAAACCCAATGTGGTCACATTCAGCACGTTTATCTATGCATTTTGTAAGGAAGGAATGATGAATGAGGCAATCAAGTTCTTCGTTGACATGAGAATTAGAGGCTTGTCGCCCAATGAGTTCACATATACTTCTTTAATAGATGGCAACTGTAAGGCAGGGAACCTTAATGAAGCCTTGGTGCTGGCTGGTGAAATGGTGAGGGAGAAACTGGACTTTAACATTGTGACTTACACAGCTCTGGTAGATGGGTTGTGTAAAGAAGGGAGGGTTGCAGATGCAGAAGATATTTTCCAATCAATGGTTAACAATGGTGTTGCCGCCAACGAATTGATCTACACTGCTCTCATTCATGGGCATTTTCAGAAGAAGAACACGAGGAGGGCAACGGATTTACTTTCGGAAATGAGAAGAAAGGGCCAAAAGCCAGATTTATCATTGCGTGGTACTCTTATTTGGGGTCTTTGTGGTGAAGGCAAAATCGAAGAAGCTAAGGTTTTGGTGGATGAGATTGAAGAGTGTGATATGAAGCCAAATCACATTATCTATACCACTCTTATGGACGCTTATTTTAAGGCTGGAAAGGCCTCAGAAGGAGTTGATTTGTTTCAGAAAATGATGGATTCCGGTATGCAACCTACTGTTGTCACTTATTGTGCCTTAATTGATGGGCTGTGCAAAGAAGGGTCTATTCGTGAAGCAACTAACCATTTCAATAAAATGAGAGAATTGGGTTTGCAACCTAATCTTCTGGCTTACTGATTGACGCCTTTCCAAAAATGGCTGTTTGGAAGAAGCCCCCATCCTCTTTGAGGAAATGGTGAGGAAGGGGATAGCTCCAGACAAAGTTGCATTCACTTTTCTGATGGATGGGCATCTGAAGCAAGGGAATTTTGAAGAAGCCCTTGTTCTGAGGGATAAAATGGTAGAAAGTGGGCTTGAGCTTGACTTGCATGCTTACTCTTCTCTCATACGGGGCTTCTGTAATTGTGGGCAAATTGAAGAAGCTAGGAACATGCTGACGGAGATGATTAACAGTGGAGTTCTCCCTGATCAGGCTGTTTATAACTGCTTGATAAGTAAATATCACAAGTTGGGAAATATGGAAGAAGTCTTTGAATTGCAAAGCAAACTGAAGCGATGGGTTCTAATCCATGCCTCCAGTGTTAATGCGGTGCCAACTAACAAAACTTGAAAGGTTAACATGCAGCGCCAATTTGTCCTTGCAACATCAAATTGGAATTGTAGCACCCTGACTCCATAGTGGTTTTAATTTATGGAGTGGTGTGACCCGAAGGGTCAGTTGTTTTGTTTAAAGAGGAAACATATTTTGGCCACAAATTGCAGCGAGATCTACTGCCATCAGATCATGAAGCTGTTAGATATTTGCACATTGAGCAAGACAGGTAAGACTTGCTAACTGATATGTGCTCTCATTCCTTCCTTTCCTTTTCTTTCGTGTTGCTTCAACTATAAACAAATTCATTTTGCTCAACTTGCATTTTACAATATCAAGAGCTCATCTCTCTTCTGGAGAGCAGATTGGTGATTGAGATGTCATTTATTGTATCTTGTGATAGAAGCAGCTGTTCTCATGGTAGCGAATAGTTTTATTTATTAACTGTCTTCACAAGTATTAGCTGCAAGCTTTATCCTCTGAGTTTTGGATCTGCTTTATGGTTTCAACTTCACCGTCATTCTCAATTCTCAAACAAGCGTAAAATAATGAAATGGAAAAGTAAACTTTATCCTTGTACTCTGTTCAAATATTCTTTTCATCTCGTTCTACAGTATTAAACTGCATATTTGCAAAGACATCCCATTTTAGTTTTATTTATTTTTTGTCTTTCATACTTTAATTTCTTGCGGTGTTTGTCTTCTTCATACCTTTCCTTAACCACCATTCCGCTTGTTCCACAATGCATCTTTACCTTTATTGCTGTTATTTTGTGTTTGAAGTCTGATTCTGTAACCTGCATGTCTGCATTCCACCTTGATCCTTTAGTCAAATCCTTTTCTGGGAATTCTTTTGTGTTATTATATTATATCTTAACAAAGCACAAAATCGGGGGACACCCTCCATCTTCAACTCAACTCACTTCCTAATAAAAGTCGCACTACCGTCTTCCATAGTACATTCTATACTATACGCTGAAGAATCTTGGAACATCACATGCTCGTGGTGCTATTTTGTGTTTATCTGCATACTCTATTGGATACAATAAAAGGTTGCAATGCATTTAATGCCAGTCTATTACATATTTGCTCACTTTTAGTATTTGGAATATCTAGATATGTATATTTATCTAAAGCAGTCAACAGATCAGATTTTCCTCACATTTAACTGCTATGCTTCTTCTTTTTATATGGTCACACTCTGCAGAAAACTGATAATGTTAAATTTCACTGTTTGCAGCAGATAAATTACATCCATCAACGTGCGCAAACTAATGGCGATTCCATTATATGAGTGAGTTGCAATTTTTGATCTCTCCTCTATTTCTTTTGTTTGTTTCATACTTGGGCTGCCTTTTCATTTTTTCACTCAATGAAGACATGTCAGGGTTATACTGCATGAGCTTGTTAGACTTCCAACAGTGGTTGCTGATACTAATATTTCTAGCCTACCACAGATGAGAATCTAAGAATTCGAACCAGCTAAATTCTTTCTAAATCCCTACTCGTTCCTGCCACTACTGTGTTATCCTGCTTTTATTAGCCTAATCTGAAAATTGATAGGGTATTATTTAAACACCACTCTTTGCTTGTTAGGAATGTTTCTCAACACTTGTAGAGAGGTGTCAACTGGCATCTAGTGAGTTTTATGAAGGCTGTTCAACTAACACCTTTCTTAGCTTGGTTTACACTTGTTCTGCCATGTGGTGTAATGTGCTTGTATCTGTGAATATAATATAAATATACAGCACTAACAATATTGTACTGGAACAATTCAGATTAAAACATGTTTTCTTATCAAGTAATACTGAAGGCATGATATTATATTATATCAAATAATACGGTCGGAAAGAAGGTTGCATGGCTTGCATTTTTCAGCCAATCAATATGATGCAAGCCAACAATCTTTCGTGTGTGCTACAATGCACGGTTCATGCTTTAATGTCCATTTTATATTGTCAGAGTCAGCGAGGCTGCATTGTTAGGTAATACCTACTTGATTTGAAGTCCCTGTAATACGTATAAGTAGCGAAACGAGTCTAGCTTTAAAGTGGCATTGTTATCTTATATACGACACCTGCAGCATCTCTTCAAGTGGCATGCATTGCAGTTGTGCATCTGAATTCATCTCTACCCATCTTGATGTCACCAACCATAATAATAGTTTGTTGCTTCATTCTTATGGGATATAATATCAAAGGAGGATTCTAAATTACTAAAGCACGAGGAAAATGAATGAAAATGGAAAAACAAGGATGATGGGAAGTAACAAGATGAAAAATGATGCAGTTCTAACCCTCTTTTAAATATCGGCCGAGTCGGCCGAGATATCGGCCAATATCTCATTTTTTATCTGCTGCCGATACGATATGGGAAAATCTTCGTCATGTCGTTTGCAGCAAAAAACGACCGATATTTGAAATATCGGCCGATAAATCGCCCTATATCGGGCAGTAAATCGCCCGAGATATTGCCTGATATGAAATAACGTATTTATTGCACGACTGCATGCAAATGTACATTGTTTTTTTTATCGTCTTTGCATGCATATTACATCATTTTTATTTGGTAGATGATATCTATGACACTAAACCAACTTTTAGTTATCAATATTTCATTATATATACTTTCCAATATGAACGCCCGATATCCGCGCATATCCCCGATATCTCCCCCGATATCCGATATGAAAACCCCCATCCGATACGATCCCGATATCCGATATTTAGAACTTTGAGTTCTAACACTTATTGTCTTGAATTTCTGTTTCTGTAAGTTTCTTGTTTGCAAAGATTACAAAGTTTGTACAGTTCTTCTACCTCTCCTTTTTGTCTGTATCTGAAATAGAATATTACGCGGCAACTTTCCAACTGTATTTTATTACTGATACTCGGGTGATCTTGGTTGGGTGGTTTTACTGCCTTTAGTGATGAGCATTCTCACTGTTTTAAATGTCTCACATTTTGCACATGTTGGTCGACGTGTCAGACATGTACGATATTTCGTTTTTGAGCACTCAATGCCACGACATGAAGGTAGAGATAGCTTATAGCTATTGGATTTCTGTTACATCAAGGAAGCTGTTATATTATGTTAAGGGGAGGACAAGTGCACCGAAAACCACATACGCAAGAGGACATGTTGGATTGATGTGAAGAAAGACATTACATGTACTAATGATGAAAGGGAATGATTGAAAGGCTTTTTTGTATTCAAGGGCAAATCAATGTATTTCATTTTCTTGCTTTGGAAAAAAACTGAAGCATGACAATTCATGGCTTGCGAGTTGGGTCCAAGGAACAAGATTGGAAACTTTGAGCAAAGCCATGTCTATGCACCGAGCTGAAAGATGCTAGTAATTTCAAAAACTAAATCAGTTAAATAGGGAAAACAAGGCATATGTTATTCTAGGGCAAAATGTACACTGCTGGGGATCGAACCGGGGTCCCCAGCGCCAGATCCAGAGCCTCTACCACTGTGCCGCATTGATGTGCAAAACAAGACAAATGTTGCTAATTTGCATCATTCGGTCCTAAACTCTTATCAAAAGAGAAAGAAGTAATACCATAGGTAATATCATCATAGATTGCACTATTAATTCATAAAACATGTACCTAATATTATGTGTTTCGCATTTGCTGGTGAGCATAATATGATCCATTGAACTTAGTTATTGGGTTGACAATTGAGTGAGTTTATGGATTTGATTTGGTTGCAAACCCAATTTAGGCAAGGAAAAATTTGAACCTTTTTGAGCTAGAGACCGTGAACAATTTGTCCTCAAGTCACACTGATCTTCTTGACTTCTTTTACCTCAACTTATGGCATGATTACATACATAATATTCCTAGGGCAGCAAGTGTTTGGAAGTAGATCTTTTAAGGATTTGCTGATAGCTTTTTCAAGATCTCTTTTTTAATTTGCAACAATTATTTCATCTTGGTTCTGTATGCATTGCGCGCATGTTTTACGTGTTAATGCAAATAAGAATATAGCTTTGTTCAATGTCATGAAAAGCATATAACAGGCATTCTCACATGTTCAGGATCTGCTCTCTCTCTCTCTCTCTCAAGTGGGAAGGTAGAGTGCTCTGCAAGCAATAAATCACAGCCAATCTCGGATAACCAAAACCAAAACAGTGTCCCCAATGCTCCAATCTGTAGCGAGCACAATGTCATCCTACGAAATTGAGCAACTTTGAGACAGTAAGATTTATATTTCACCATTCTTTTTGGCGATTTTGGCACTGGAACAGTTCTCTGCAATTAGCAATGAAATTGAGCGAAGGAAAAGGAAGCTGGGGGATCTAGAATATTCAACCAGGAGATCTTCTTTCCCTGTAGGCATTGGGAGCGGTGACACTTCGGATACTAGGGGAGTTAGAGGTCTGCAGTTATTCCTGTAGTGAATGTTTCGTTTTAAACCACAGACCTGGTCTAATTCCCTCGCAGCTGGTAATTGCTCAGGATGAGCGTTGCAGCTTGGGCTTCGGTTTGATTCATGTACAAGCTCAGTGGAAGGTGCTGTCAGTGGAAACTCTGAGATGTCACTGATTTGCACAATTTTTCCTACCGATTATTGGATTCAGTTGGAGCAGTGTGGTGCTTTTGCTGGAGTGTCTCTCAAGTCTTGGCAAATTATATTTGGTGCAATGAAGTAGCTGAGCTAGTAGCTTGAGCAAATAAGTCTTGCAAAAACTCTAGCACACATTAAGTAGTGCGTCCTTGGTAAAAAAAAAAAAAGGAAAAATTGAGGATGATACCCGAGATTTGGAGAGCGTCAGTTTTGTTTCAGTTTTTCTTGTAATATGCACCTCAAAGTGAAATATCTAAGCACTGTGTGTTCAGACATTTTTTTCCCACAAAATACAAACAAATTCAGTTATTGCAGTTGATGTTTTATCTGCATGGGAGATAGGTTTTTGCTGGAGTATGTCTTGATTATTGGCAAACATTAGTTCTTTGGTGCAGAGAGCTGAGCTATTGAATTTGAGCAAATAAGTATTCGGAACTCTTGCATACATTGCTCGAAGTGCTGCCTCAGTAAACACGAAGGATATGGATACCAGATTTTAGGATGTCCTCAGTTTTGTTTCAGCTTTTGTTGTAACATGTATTCTATTAATTGTAACATTTAGTTGATTCATTAAATCAAGTAAATGACAGCAGGAACACAATGATTCATTTTTTTCATAGAGATTACCTGATAAATATACAGTGTTGGCTTGTTTTGTATTATTTTTCAACTGGAAGAAGGCACTGAGATTGTTTATTTAGATATCGAGTTTGTACGTGGAATCAAATGTCTTCAGAGTTGAGAATTACTGAAGGCATAAAATTTTCTATCATGGTCACTCCCAGGCATTAACATTATTATCAGAGATGCTGAAAGAAGGAAGAAAAAAAAAAAATTCAGGTGCGTGAGATAGAATTATCTTAATTGGCAAATTGCATGACTACTCATTCATGATTATATCAGCTTCTATGATCTCTTCATATCCCACCGAAAATATTCACATGTTAGCAAAACTACTTGAAACAACTTTAATTTTTGTCAACCAGAAAAACTTGCTTAGTTAAACGAAAATTGAGGCATTGAGGAAACTATGTAATCCTCACGATCTAAATTGTACAAAGGAATCAATTACAAATAATGTAGCCTGTCAATATGAGGGCTGTGCTTCTCTTCTTTCTGCTCACACATTTACGCATTCTGGTTGCAAATGATGGTGCTGAAAGACACGACCAGTCTCAAGTCTCAGATGACTGCATGTTTCAGAGAAAACAGCATACACCTCCAACATATGTACATTTGTGTTTCTTACTCTCTTATTCAAAAAGGTCATAGGAACAGTCTTTGGAATAAACTGCTTGTTCTCCTGAGGCCCAGAATAAACTAAGCACATATCCAGGAAGCAGAATTTAATTTCAAAATAAACAATCAGCAGTAACATGCATTCCTCAAAGCATCCAGCACAGGACAATACCATGTGATGATTGCAGCAGCATTGCAACCCTTGCAGAAACGTAGAACATAGAGGAAAAATTATTGCCAGAAACTGATCATGTTAAAAACAACACACACTACCAGCTGCCATAAGAAAATTGAACATAAAAAACTTAAACAGAGAGAGAAATAATAGAACTAAACCATCATTTCCAACAAGACCATAACTGAGCTTATAAGCAGCATGCAGCTCTTAGATGTACAGAAAACCCAACTAGAAGGCTTTTAAGCCATTATTTAGATGTTTTTACATTGGATTACCACCAGTCACTCTCATCAACACCCACCACGAAGACGAAGGACGAGGTGAAGCGTGGACTCCTTCTGGATGTTGTAGTCCGCAAGAGTCCTCCCATCCTCGAGTTGCTTACCAGCAAAGATGAGCCTCTGCTGGTCCGGTGGGATGCCCTCCTTGTCTTGGATTTTAGCTTTGACATTGTCGATGGTGTCGGAGCTCTCCACCTCAAGGGTGATTGTCTTGCCTGTTAAGGTCTTGACGAAAATTTGCATTCCACCTCTAAGGCGCAGAACAAGGTGGAGGGTGGACTCCTTCTGGATGTTGTAGTCCGCGAGAGTACGCCCATCCTCCAGCTGCTTACCAGCAAAGATGAGCCTCTGTTGATCCGGAGGGATTCCTTCCTTGTCCTGGATCTTGGCCTTGACATTGTCAATGGTGTCAGAGCTCTCCACTTCAAGGGTGATAGTCTTCCCAGTGAGTGTCTTCACGAAAATCTGCATGCCTCCACGAAGCCTGAGCACGAGATGGAGGGTAGATTCCTTCTGTATGTTGTAGTCAGCAAGAGTACGGCCGTCCTCAAGCTGCTTTCCAGCAAAGATGAGCCTCTGCTGATCTGGAGGAATGCCCTCCTTGTCCTGGATCTTGGCCTTGACATTGTCAATTGTGTCAGAGCTCTCCACCTCAAGAGTGATGGTCTTCCCCGTCAGAGTCTTGACGAAAATCTGCATGCCTCCACGAAGCCTGAGCACGAGATGGAGGGTGGACTCCTTCTGGATGTTGTAGTCAGCGAGAGTACGGCCATCCTCAAGCTGCTTTCCTGCAAAGATAAGCCTCTGCTGGTCTGGTGGGATGCCCTCCTTGTCCTGGATTTTGGCTTTGACATTATCAATTGTGTCAGAGCTCTCCACCTCAAGGGTGATGGTCTTGCCGGTGAGTGTCTTTACAAAGATCTGCATCTGCAGACGAATAAAGGAGGCTACTTTTACTTCGTTGCAAGGAGACAAATCAATAAAATACGCACAAAACAAGCACTAAATCCATAACATGCATGCAACACACAAATACGAGAGTAGAGAATACTTGCAGCTTCTAAGGACCTCAATTGGGATATGTAACATTATCCAGAAGATAATTACTTGCAAATTTAAACTACTCAGTGTAAATCCCATATAAAAGGTACACAAACTTCCACAAACAAAGTATACAATGATAAAGACTTTAAATTTACATAAATACAAAACTAATTAAAATTAACACTTGCAGGTTCCAAGGACCTTCAATCAGGATGGGTAACATCAATTCAGAAGATAATTACTTATAAAATTAAACTCCCTCAAACTCTTTCAGTCACAGAAATAATGCAAGAGTAACACACAAAAAAGACCAATTCAATAAGCAATCACTGGTAAAGGGGAGATGTGTTGTCGAGAGTCCAGGTTCAAGTCCCGGCTACGCCTATGCATATATAAAAAAAGTGTAACACGAAAACAAAGAGATAAAGTTGGCAGCAATACACAATGAAAATTCATATTCTTTGTCAGATCAATATAAAAGGTACAACTTCCACATACAAAATAATGATAAAGACTTTCATATATACAAAAATAAGGAAAATTTTAACATTAAAGAATTTTTTAATATAACAGTATACAGAAAATTTTCTTTTCAAATATAACACATACCAGTGACACAAAATTGATTGCAAGACTTGAATTAAATTGGAAAAATAAAAAACAAGGAACACAAAGGAATCAAGAGATAAAACCTAAAAAATACACTTAACGGGCTTCACAAAATTGCAGGATACTGGCAATGAAAAAAACAAGGAGAAAGTGCATGGACGGTGAATGCAAAGAAACAGTTAGTTTGAATCGCACAGGTGATTACGGTGAAACAGTGGTAGAGTTAAATCAGAAACTAACCTACAAAAGAAAATAGAAAATAGAAGGAACCATAAACAATAGGATGCTGGAAAAGGGAAAAAAAAAGAAGACAATACATGGAAGATGAATGCAAATAAACAGTTAGTTTAAATTGCATAGGTGACTAAGATGGAAAAGATGAAGAATTTATTATGCAAAAAAACAGAAACTAAGACATACACAATTGGGCTTGTTTGGTTGCAAGGAAGTGGGCGGAAGTAGGGAAATAGGGAAGTATAATTGCTTACTTCCTATCTATCCAAACACCGGAAAAGGAAAATAAGAAAATCCCTTTTCCTTTTCTCTTTTCTCTTTTACATAACCATTTCCTCACTTCCAACTTCCAAAGTGCTACAGTTAATTTTGTGGTCATGCAAATCTCATTTGTAATAAGTTGTAACACAAAACAGTTAATTTTTTGATCATGTAAATCTCACTTGCATTTTAGTTACAGTCTATTTTTTTATTTTTCTTAATTAATTTTTATTTTAATATTAGTTTGCGATCAACTTTGAGGTCAACTTTTCCACTTTCACTTCTACATTACCATCCAAACACCAGAAAAGATAAAACATTTTCCAAACCACACTTCCCAACAACATCCAAACACCGGAAAACTTACTAACCAATTCCTAAGTTCCAAAGGGAACTATTATCACTTCCTTATTTCCTCACTTCCTTACTTCCACCCTTAACCAAAGGGGCCTATAGGAAGTGATAGTTTATTCAAAGGCAAGTCATTGCTTGCACAACCTAGGTAGCAGAAAGGCCTATTGTAATGGAAAAGGATAAGTGGTAAATGGCTCAACTTGTTACATATCTGATGGCAAGAACTGTAATCTAAGTTCACCACAGAACATTATATATTTACAGTAAAAAATAGAAAACAATTTACTATTTGAATTATATAATTTGAAATTTTGAGGCATCAAACATTTCAAGTATCTAATAGATAATTTTCACATAATTAGGGCAGCTATCAGACGGTTGCTTGCACTTTTACAATACAATGATCTAAATAAATAATGATCTAAATAAATAATGGAGCATACCTAATAAACCCAATATACATAACATCATCTTATAAAACAGGAGAACGTAATTTTACTATTAAAACCCATCAAATTATTAACATGTTCACATCTCATCCGTACCCAAAAGTCCACTATATTAACTCTTGCAATGGTCTGAAACCGAAATAATAAATAAATAAATAGGCAATTCAAGTCATATTTAACAGCTGAAATCTATTTTTTGTTCAAAAATCATCAAACCGATTAATTAAAAAAATAAACCACATACTTTAGATCTAATCTGTTGTATAGTTGTTACCAAACCCTAGATACAAACGTTCATACAAAATAGATCAAGAAACATGTTTTTCCAATTTATATATCTTTAAAGATGTTTCTATAACCCAGATCTGGTTATCAATCTATTATACAGCCACCAATCCACTTCATAGACGAGAATCAAAACAATACATATATCCACAATCACATACTTAATGGCAGATCAAAGGGGAAATAGAAATTTCGTTTCGAAATCCTAGATCCGAGACTCCAAATTAAAACGATCAGTAAACAACAAGAAATCAAGCTCCGATGACGATTATATACTAAACTCTAGATATATCTATAGAAGGATCATCTACTGACGTCAACGTGATCTAAATCATCTAAATGATCAAGTAGATGAGAGAGAAGAGTGGTACCCTGAGCGAACGAGCGATCGATCTGCAAGAAAGAGAGAGGGAGAAAGAGATGAGTTTTTCCTGTGATGACCAAAGGAAGAGTTTGTGAATTGAGAGAGGATATGGGGGCGGTATTTATAGTGGGGAAGAGAGAGATCAAGACGGAATCCTTTTCGTAGGGCGGACAATGGTGACCACAGATTTTTTGGTTGCGTAACAAACTTGTTTTCGTGCGGCCCACGGTAACCAGCCAAATGATAAATAATATAGTCGGTGAAAAATCGGTGGATCACTGACAAGAAGTAGAGAAAAAGAGAGAGAGCCAAAAAAAAAAAAAAAAAAAAAAATGCAGAAATTTTGTAGATCTAAAGATATAAATCTAACTAAATCACTATTTTTAACTGTCTATTTTGCGCATAGACAAAAAATATTAAAAATACTTGATTTTTTAATTTTTAATTATTTTAAATAATATATAATATAGTTCAAATTCAACAGAGTGAATCTTATATTTGAATATCGGTGATTAGTATTTGAGTGTGAAAGATTTAATTCTTTCGAAACTATACAAGTGTATCTCATTTTAAAACGTTAATTTTCCTTCATATTTGATGTCCACTAGATCATTTAACTGTAGAAATCGACCATTATGCTCGTTGAATTTCCAACTGTTTTTTTTCCCCTTAACTTTTTCTAGCACTTTTCATAGATGTCATTGATGCCTAACTGGTTTTATATAACCCTTTTAATGTACTTTTAATAGTGTTCATTAATCATTAGATGGCCAACTGATTTTTTCGAACGTTTCATTATTTTTTATAAAAATCAAGGTTATTTTTCAAACGTTCAGTGAGACCTAATTTTGCGTTGCGTTATACTTGTACTCTTTTAGAACCCAGGCCTTTCTTTCACCTACTACTTCTTTTTTAATACCATAATATTTTGGAAATACGCTATCAAATATCATAACTAATCAAATATTGATTAGATCGAAGTATAGTTATATACAAAAACTCATCAAAATATCATCTCAATATTATAATATCCGATTTTTTTTTAAAAAAATCCTCAAACTAAATATTTGAATTTTTTAATTAAAAGCTAACCAAAAAAAAAAAAGAAAAAAACTAGCCCAGCTAAAGTACAACGAAAACTCTTTTAATTAGAACCTTAATTTATTTAGGATCATAGGAAAACTCAATAGATTAGAATATCAATTTATTCATAATTAGTGCAAGATCATAACTCTCTTACATTCATTAGAAAGTCAACTTTACACAAGATCGAAGTTAAATTTAGTTATTTAGAAGTCTATTTTTATTTTCTTTTTTTTTTTTTTTATCATTTTATTGATAGACAATTGCTCTCTTCACGTGCTTTGCACGCGTCTGCATTATAAAATAAAGAGATTTTCTAATAGAATAAATAAAAAAAACTTTGTTTCACTTTTTTTTTCAATAGAAAACATTGAGAATCTGAGAAGAACCAACCCAGAAATGGCACTGAGTCTTAATAATGATCACATCATAAAATTGAACCATCGCGGTAAAATCTACATGGTACTTAAGTTTTGGCACGCTTATCAGTTTAATACACCTTCTAATAAAATTATGTATATAAGTTTATATGTTTTTTTTTTTTTTTGGGGGTTGGGGGGGGGGGGGGGGGGGGGGGGCGCGGACCAATCAACTTCATACTTTTATTCACTTCAATTACTTTCTTTTTTAAACCAATCGCGTGCGCCTACGTGTCAAGCGCAGAAGCGCTCTTCAGCAGCGAAAGACGCAAATGCCTCGCAATAATCTCTTCAAAAAAGCATATCTCTTCGAAATGCAGACATATGGTATATAGAGAATTGCGATCATGATCGCCGTTCTTAAAAAAAAATAACCTATTTTTTGAGGTTTGCGACCATGATCGCAATCCTTATAAAAAAAACTCCTATTTTGAGACTGTGCCGTGATCACAGTCCTAACAAAAATGTCATGTTTCTGAGATCACACTCCTCTTTATTAGTGCGACCATGATCACAATCCTCTTTTTTGTTAGAATTGTGACCGTGGTCGCAATACTCATAAAAATGACATGTTTTTAAGTTTTTATCAGACTGCGACTCTGATAGCAGTCCTCTTTATTAAGACTATGATTATGATCCTAGTCTTCTTTATTAGAACTGCGATCGTGATCACAGTCCATACAAAAATGTCTTATTTTTGAGTCTTTACTAAATGACTGTGATCATAGTCGCAGTCCTCAGAGAACTGTGATCATGAGTCGTAGTCCTCGTACCAGCATCTCCATCACAGCAAACCCCCTCTTACTGACAATCAATTCATGTCCAATGCTTTCCACATCTAAAAAACACATCGATCACAACACAAATAATACTCATTGCGAGCACAAATAAACGAGATCTGTAAAGGTGGATCCCAAATAAAATGGTCCAGGAGCTCAGTCGCTGGAGACCCTCGTGAGGGTGCTCCCTACCCCCATCCAATCCCCACGATGATCTGACCACACAGGTCGATTTTACATTAGAGTGAGTTGAGAGATGAGCAACATCGGAGACGATGTGAAAGTATATAAAAAAAATGAAAATATATAAAGAAGTGATGATTGAGAGGAATTAATTTATGCCGATATAGATGAGGCTATAAAAAAATTATGAAGCTGAGTTTTTTTTTTCTGATTATAAAAATATAAGATAACTTTAGCGAAAATTTTCTTTTTTTTTTTTATTACTCATCATTTCCTTCGAAAAGGGGAAAAAAAAAAAACTTTCTGCTACTCTCATGTGATTACTGTAACTGGATATGTGCATAATAATCTTGGATTATTTGTCAACGCTGCATCAATAAATACAAATAATTGATATATCTCATATCTCAATGTTCTCATCCCAAAAAATGAAAAATAAAATAAAGCAAACCTTATAAATCCTTGACAATTGCATTCATCTGAAAGTGTCCCTTTAAATTTACCAATTTGGTTTGCCTCTTCACACTTCAGAAAACTTATTCAAACTCAGTTCTCCATTCGCGAGAGAGAGAGAGAGAGCAGAGGACTAAAACAGCGATAGTAGAGAGAAAAGGTACTTAAATGCAAAACACCCACGAAAAGGAAACTAAAACCGGTTTGTTGTTAATAATTCCGTTGCATTTCCTACATTCCAATTTCCTTCGCTCTAAATAATAATAGTTAAAAAAACAGAAAAAAACCAATGCGAAAATTCATCTCGGATCTCTCTCGCTCTCGGCACAGCCATCGATCGATCAATCGATCTCGAGATGAACAGCGGCGAGCTACTCGAAATCGACCCGCTCGAGCTCAAATTCCCATGTAATTCCCCTTCCTCCTTCTCGATTCATCGAATTTGTATCTGATCTCGATCAATTCTAGGGGTTCTTTTTCAATTTTCGCTCTATTTCGATTGATTTCGTGTTTTTTTTGGGCTTGAGCAGTCGAATTGAAGAAGCAGATCTCGTGCTCCATCCAGTTATCCAACAAAACCGATGACTACATCGCCTTCAAGGTGATTCCCTTCCCTCTGATTTTTTTTAGTAGGTTCAGTAAAAAACTCAAGATACAGATAAAAATTTGATCTTTTGCGAGTTTTTGTTTCTGCCAACGTTGTTTCTTGATTTAGGTCAAGACGACAAGCCCGAGGAAGTACTGCGTACGGCCCAACACAGGGATCGTGTCGCCTCGATCCACATGCGATGTCATCGGTACTTTTTACATTTCCATTTCAATAAACTTTCCCTTTTTAACCATATATTGTTCACCTCTTTTTCCCCCTTCAGGGTTAAATTAAATTTTTAAGTTTTTTGTTATAGTTACAATGCAAGCGCAGCGGGAAGCGCCTGCTGACATGCAATGCAAGGACAATTTCTTGTTCAGAGCGTCATCACCAGCTCTGGAACCACTGTGAAGGACATTACTCCTGAAATGGTATATTTTTTGCCCAATTGTTGAGGTTATAATTTGTTGTAATTTTAAGCTGTGAGTTTTTTTTTTGGATTCGAAGTAATAGATATCTGATGCATGCAATTGGCTTTATTTGTTTGTTTGTTTTTGTATTTTTGTATTTTTTTGTATTTTTTTTTGAATTTAGAGACTATAGATAGGTATACGAAATTGAATTTTGTTTTGTTTGCTTCAGACATGTTTTAGGCTTTTCTTTTAATTTAAACCAGAATTTGAACAGAGCAATTTTTATCTAGTTAGTTTTCTAGTCCAAGCTGAGATTGATGCATGGAATCTGGTTTTATGTGGTTGCACAAGAGATGTGCCATACTCAACTGTTCTTCCAACTCTGGGATTGTCTGCTTTGTGGAAGATGCGTCTAGGCATCTAAATTGGGTTCTGATGCTCGGAATTAGTGTTTTTTTATAGTTCACTAAAATACTAATATGGGCTTTCATTTGAATCATAGAGTTAGAATTTGTGTGGTTAATAATAGTGCCTTATTTACAATATATTATGTAGCTTTATTTGACCGATAGTTAATTGTGGCTATTTTCTTTAATAGCTTAATGGATGACCCATAGGCTGACACATGATTTTTTGGAGTCTGTGAAATGATGACTGAAACCAAGGAGTCTTTTTGGGCTTTAGTTGAGTCAAAAAGTTTATGTATAAATTTGGGATTTGTTTAGTTTGCTGGAGAATGGGGAGGTTTTTCTTTGAATCCAAAGTACTAGCTGTGATGCATGAAATTGATTTTTCTGCAGTTTACTAAAGAGTCAGGTAATACGGTGGATGAGGTCAAACTGCGAGTAGTTTATGTGTCTCCACCTCAACCTCCTTCTCCAGTTCATGAGGGATCTGAGGAGGGTCTTCACCTAGGGCTTCTATATCGGATAATGGTACAGCTTCCCTGGAATTTGGCAATGTGAGTGTTGCAGATTTTTTCTTTGATAGTCATTTTTTTTTTCATTTATCCTTTAATTTCTTAAATAAGCTTTTGCTTCTTACAGGCATCCTCTAGATCGTTTTTTGAACCTCAAGAAAAATCTTCTGAGGTGAGTTTCTTATGGATTTATCACTCTACTTACATTTAAATTAAGTAATTAACTGACATCTGATTTAGTTTCAAATGTTATTGGTTTACTGGAACTTAGAATAACTGCAATTATCTCCGCATATGAACAGAAGTACTTTTGGAAGCTGTGATATATTGCTCAAGTGGAATTCCTTTTCACCTTCTAGTATATTGTCATGTCCTATTTGTATTTGTATTGTCTATTGAGTGCCAAATTAAATCAATATAAACTTACATTACAGAGATTGTCGCTTGCTCTTTGTTCCTGCACAAAGCATGCAGTCGCTCACGAAAACTGTAATTAGATTTAGATCAATTTGCTTGAATTATATGCGACTAATTGCGTCCCTCTTGGTCAATATGCATGCAAGCATACACCCAAAGATTTCTTGCTTGCGCTTAATGAGTAATACTTATGAGTCACCAGAGGGTTGGATGTTATGACCCTTAGTTGAAAGTGGATTTCTTTGTTCCTTACTCATCCAATAACTCCATTAGGACTAATTTCTCCTATTAAAATTTTCATTCACTATGAATGTAAACAATCATAGATTGACATTCTTCATAACATGCAACTCAATAGCAACTATGAATAATTATCATAGATGATGAACTCATCTTGCGCACATGTGCACGCCTGCAACACAAACATATTACTATGTCATAAACTATGGAATTTGACAAATTGTCATGCCTAAGACATGTCTGTTTTGGGCTGACACGAACACATCCCAAAATCATAGTGTTTGGCACATAATGAATTAGGTTCTAGAGTGAAGCCAAGGCTTCTCTATTTCAGACTAAAACTTGGCCCTACCTACTATGCTCAACCAGAAAAGCCAAGACTGACACCCACACTTATGACCAACTGTAAGTTGCGACTCTGATTTCCCCTTCATGCACCGAGCCCTCATCAAGTACTCTTTTAGTTTCTTATATTTTTCTCTATATATGGAGTTTCAAATATGTGAAATCAGAATGCAAGTCATGAATGCCTAGCGTGAGCCACGTGACCCTCAAACAAATGGAATTTGGTTAATAAATTGCAACTATAGGACTTCCCCTTGCGCAAAATCTTGAACGGGGGATCAGTCGATGTAGTTCACAAATTTAAGTTGACCTTCAGAAGCTGTACGCTAAACATAAAATGGACTCGTTTATAAAAAATGGTAGCTTTTCTCTACCCTGACCCAACATGCAAGATAATGCACTGTAGGGAATGGCATCTCATTTGACCTGTATATTAGTTCCTTTTTCTGTTAGAATTTAGATATTCTTTGGTGTATTTCTCCTTTTATTTGGCCTCTTCTTGTGGGACTCTTTTATACACCTATAATTTTTGGAATCTGTACAACATTAATGGAGGAAATAAAAGCAGATAACTCAAGCAAGGAAAAACTTGATAAACTTGAAGTAAATAAGAACGAAACCAAGCACCCATTCTAATTCTCCATCCCCCTAAACTCCTATTAACTTACAAAACCTACCCAGAACTATCTAACCAAATTGCAGATAAACCTAATCTGAAAACAAATCTAACTTAAAACAATCCTTAGCCAAAGCAAATGTAAAACATGCTTCAAGAAACCAGTGTTGTTAAAAGCGCTGCGAGGCGTGCGCCTCACTCGTGAGGCGCATGTGTGTGCCCCGCTGCCCATGCGAGGCGCACAACCAACGCGAAGCACACGCCTTATTGCGCCTCACTCGGACCTTTAACAAAGCTCGATCCCAACCCATTTTAAATGGGTTTACTAGTTATCCAATCAAAAAAAAGGAAGGGGAGAGAGGCCACATCCCGTCCCCCAACAATGGTAGCGAAAGAAGAAATCCCAAACTTAAGATCTAGGGTTGATGCTATATCCTCCTGCGATGGTGTGGTGACAATCTCCCTTCCGGTGACAGTTGAGACTCTTTGGTAATATTGTTTTTGATTTTTTAGAATATGTTGTTTTTTATGACCGCTTTTGTCCTTCTCTTCTTTAGCGCTGCTCTTGTTGTGGTTACCATTGTCTTCTTCTTCTTCAGTTTTTCTTCACCTCCTCCACCTTTTATAGCTGCTACTCCTGTTGTTGTTGTTGCTTTACTTCTCTCCTCTGTCTCCTCCATCTTCTCTGGTAGCTACTACTATTCCTCTCGTTGTTGTTGCTACCCTTCTTCAATAAGGAGTGTAGACTGATTGGGTATGGCACTTAACATAACCGTATCTATTTACTAATCACATAGACAGACATAAATATGGGTTTGGGGAGGATAACTCATACTTGTATATGCCAAAATCAGATATGAATTGGACGTGAGAGAAACAATATGGTTACATACCGGCTAAACAATTTGATGGTTACATCACTATTCATTTTAACTAAAACCAAAATAGGTTACTTCTAGTTATACTTATCGAACATCTGGGAAGAGTTATATGAAGTAAATTACTTAAGATAGTAAGTTATAAAACACATACATATGACAACATCATGCATCACGTATGTACAACTGGATGACGATGTAAGATATAGTGGTGACATACCATGAACCAGAGCAAAACAAATGAAAAAGTTTAGCTTCGGTGACCCTGAAATGTTCATTTGACCTGAAATGTTCATTGATCTCAAACAATAATGAAGTAATTACAAGTCTTTTTCCATGACTAATTATGTATAGTGACCTGGATAACTTCAGTATTAGGGCGCAAACAGATATATTGATCGGATATGGTATTTACCATATCCATATGTCTTCTAATCAGGAATATGGGACACATCAGTTGGTAAGAAAAATTCATCTATATCTGTAATCGATGTGGATCCAGATCTGGATGTATCTGGTTGAAAGCCTAGTCACACGCCAAGCCTGTACTTCCCTTGGTCTGTCATCATGGTACTACATAACTACACCAACTTGACCACGCCTAATCACGGAGTTTTTACCAAGTTTCTTCCCCAAAAATGCTAGCCACAGTAAATCTGGGTTTATTGGAACTATTATATAGCAAAATACCATTCACCTGGGGTGTGACAAGACTAATTTAAGAACATAAAATTGTTTGTAATTGTGGTTTATGAAGGTGAATTATAGGTGTCAGATATCATAGCCCTAATGCAATGTAGGTGTGATGCTAGTTTTGAGTCTTTACCAAAATTTATGAATAACTTTTTAGTGTGAGGGTGGGTTATAATGCTTCATGTCCTAAGTTTTCATTATCTTGCGAAAGAGAGTGCAAACTAAAAAGCCCAAACCTTGAAGAATTAAAATAGCTGCATGCATAACCCACCACATATTAGTTCTCCAAACATTATTCTTAAAGAATCTAGGGATGGAATAATACACGAGACATTTTAACAAGGACATTGGATTGGATTATATAGATCTATATACAGTTCAGAATTGAGAATAGAAACGCATTAGAAAATATTTTGCATAATAAACTTTGTTGGCCTGTGTAAGTGTGTCGGCAAGGGATGGGGTGCTTCTTTCTTGGTTTATTTATTGTAATATAAGTAGATATATAGATTCTAGCAATGAGTTTTTTTTTTGTCTGTCCTTGATTTACTCAAAGTCCGGTGTTATCATAATCTGCACGATGATTTGTGGTTTTGTGATAATGTTCTTGGTTCAAATTGCCTATAATGATGTGAGAGTGTAGATATGGGCTCTCAAAGACTAGTATAGCAGATGATGATTAAGATTATTTAATCTTTCTTTTACTACACCCACTCTATATAGCTGAGTTCTTGGCATGGTTTGAAATCTCAGCATTTGTATCTGTATTGGCCTTAGTTTTCTGAATCAGAATTGGCAATATCAGTTGTTTATCGACTGTTTTGCAATATTGGTGTCGTCTCAGTTATATTGGGTCGTGTTGGCAATATCAATGTCATTATCGGGCAATATTCCAATCCTTGCTTCTAGTTTTTTGGCCTATCATCTATTTAGTTATACACATGTGTATTGGTGAACGAATTGCATGGCATGTCTGTATACCCATAATGTCACTCAGTAGTTTCATTGATTACCCTGAGCCAAAGTTTAAAATCTTGGTACCAGTGTTGACCAATGGTTTATGGTACCGATATTGTCAGTGTTGTCAATCTCACCAATGAATATTGGATATATCAACTCTTGGTTGATATTGTCTCAGGTACCTCCAAAACCAACACAATATTACTAATATATATATCAAAATTCGCCAATATTTGAAACCTTGCCTTGACCGCAGCTCGAATAATTTTGAGTGGGGCAGGTTAACCCTTATGGACTTTCAAAGCTTGAAGCTGAGTGTGCAACTGTAGTAATCACTAATAACTACAAATGCTTCTATGAGACCAGAAACATTGATATTTGTTATCATGCCTGTGAGCAAATTTTACTAACCCACAACTTCATGTGCTTCCCTATCACATTCCATCTGTTTCTTTATCAAGTATTACTGGTGTTAAATTTGTTTGCCTTCTATTTTCTCCTTATGCTTCTCCCTTTAAAATCCATGTTCTTTTCAAGTTGTATTTAATGATACATGGAGCTTGGAATTTCATATCTAATGCTATTCTTGGTTGCTCTTCATTCAGGTTGTTTGTAAATTTTATTTTTCATTTAGCACATAAGAACAAGAAAAGTTATGTTGAGAAACTGCTAAGTGAATGAGTGAAGCTTAAAGGTATTTTGTCCATGAGCTTTACTTGTTATTCTCAAGAGAACAGTTTACATTTGATTGTTATTTTCAAGGGAATGCTATATCTTTGACTAAATGCCGAAGAAGATTGCTTTGTTTGTTGAACAGAAAAGGCAATGTAACTGCTAAGTGAAGGGGATAAATTTTAGTTATAAACTTATAATCATAGCATGCAGTGTTAATTGTTATACTACTATATAGAGTGTGAGTGAATATTGTTGATTTTGAGTGCAAACGGAAGACTGTAGGTATGATGTGGGTATGTACTGTTGCTAAGGCACAGGGAGCTTTATTTAAGAAATCATATAAGTTTTATCGCACCATGGAACCCAAATCATGATAAAGTAATGCTAATCCTACAAGCAATTAGGATCTTTCGACAATTACAGAGCATTATTTTGATTATTCAATGAAATTTTATTAGATAAATAATCTCTTCTAGAAAAACAACAAATTGCTAGTGTGATGACTTCTTCAAATATCCCCTGCCCCACAAAAAAAAAAAGCAACCCAGCCCAAAGAAATCCCAAATTCCAAATTGTAGTTTGAAACAACATGTGTGCACTTTCATCTTATAGTCTGCTCATCCACTCCGGGGGGAGGGACAGAATTCCATATTCAGAGAAGCCAAATTTACAAACAATTGAAAAGAATGACTTTACAGCTAGAGGGCAAAATATTTGATAATTCAATGGCGTCAATTATTATTTCAGCAAAATACCAAATTGCTGATGAGCAATTATTTTAGTATGGAGAGCAAGATAAATGTTGTAATGTATCTTTTGTGCTAAAATCTGTATTGAACATCTATGTCATAAATTGATACCTATCGTCTTGCTTCTAAAAACTGTGTAAGTTCTGACTAGTTAACCGGAACATGTTACATCTACCTCTACTTCTTCTTCTTAGTTCAACATCCCCCCCCCACCCCCCACCCCCCCCGCGCGCGCGGGCGAGCACGAGGGGTGCGCGCGCGCCAAATGTCTCATCTCTTCATAGAATAAATATAGCACGTTGAGATACTATTATTTTAACCTGAATTGCAACATCCATGTAATATGTTAAATAATTGTGAGATTCTTCTCAGTTTACTGGAATAAATAGGTAGATGCCCTAAAGTTCTGCTTTGCTGTCACTAAGCATTTCCTCATTAGACGTAATTTCTTTTTATAACTAGAACTAGCATTCTTTTTTTTTTTTTGGCTCGCTCTGTGCTTCGAGAATTTTTAATTCACTTTTATATATCTTCAAGCATAAGCACAATTGTTTCACTTTATATATCAAAATTTGTATTATTTATTTATTCATTTGTTTGTTTTTCTCTGTTTCTCTAGGCAATGACTTTAATTTCAAGGTTGACTGAGGAGAAGAATGCTGCAGCTCAACAGAATAACAAGCTTCGGCAGGAACTGGTGAGTATGATAACCCTGTATTCTAGTATCTGTTGCTGTTGCTATTCATTGGACAGGAATCATATGATGTTCTTTTACATAACATATGCTATAGAATAACATTGCAGAAATATCTTCCCCTTATTTCCAGTAAATCAGCTTGCTATTTAAATGCTGCTGGTTAAATAATAAAACATATACCTTTACTGATAGAATCAAGATACAATGATACATATTGTTAAGTTATCCATTAAATCAAACATTTTGATATGGTAGCTTTTAAGTAAAACAATCAACTACACCCACCCAACATTCCCTTGTTGTTTTCAGTTATCTATTAAATTACCGCAAACTGAAATTGCCATTATGGCGCCCACTTGTCTCTTTTCTGCTGTTCTATGGGATCGTGTACAAACCACTTCGATAGTTTTTTCAAACCAACAGCTTTGTCATAACCCTCTGCCAGGCCCATCTTTCTTTAGTTTGCTCTCTGACAACAAACAGTCTTCCCATAGTTGACTATTTGTGAGACTAGCAGGCAACATATAAGTTTTGTTCTTTTTAAATTTCCCCTCTCTTCATTTCCTCACTAGTTCTTTTTTCCCTCTATTTCTTCTCTCCTTTCTGTTGTTTCTTCTATGCTTCTTCCTTTTCTATCTTCATTTCTTCTTTTTATCTTCTTTATCTGCATTTTTTCCTTTCTTCCATATTCTTAGTTTTTTCACATTTTTTATTTGGTGATAATGTTACATATTGGCGTACATGTCTAATTTTTAATGTTAATTAAGATATAGATTTTATAGCACCTTGAATTCTTTACAAGGGCAATATTAACCTGTTAAGCAACTAACTAGGTGTTTTATTTAAGCAGTTGGCATCTCAGTCCACCTTTTTTTCTTATATTAACAATAAAAAAAAATTAAAACATTGATGATCGTAAAATAGGTTCTCTAACTGAGCTTAACATTTATCCAAAAACAAAAAAAATGAGCCTACCTGCATTGTGCAGTGCCATATGTAATTTAGCGGATAGATTGTTTCAATTGATTTTTGAGGGATTATAAGGTGCAGACAGGTGCAGTCTTGTTCGAAGTTGGCAAGGGAGTCATGCTGTTCCAGCTCATTGTAGTCTGACATGCTTTTTTCTCACAGGTTATTTGATAAAATTCTTTCTTGGCAGATATCCCTTTAATCACAAGGCTTCATTCATAGGTTTAATTTTCTGTAATGTCCAATGATATCTAACCCATAAGTCCAAGTACTGTGAACTATTTGAGGAAAATGCTCAAATGAGCTCGTGATGTCAGATTTATGCTCGTTTAACATTGATAATTGCTGTCTGTATTAAACTTGAATGAATCACATGCCAATGTTATTATTCTATTGATACCTCCAATTAGGGCAAGTTAAAAGAGTGCTGGGGAGGCCGAAGAAAACATGAATGGAGGTAATACGACAAGATATAAAGGCTAAAGGTCTTAGTGAAGGCATATTGCTCGATAGGAATGAGTGGAGAAAGCTGATCCATGTGCCCGATCCGGCGTAATTCTCTTTGGTTCAATGTAGCCTACCCAAATACTTGGGACAAATGGCTTAGTTGTTGTTGATACCTCCACATTTCACCTCCAGTAGCACTGGATCTGAGCATGGACAAGTAGCGATATATTGTCCCATTAGCACAGACTTATAATTGACTCCAAGCTATGTAGAGCCGGAAACTTCTACCCATGATTTAAAATCTCGGCACCAGTCCTCGTACATAGTACCAGTCAATGAATTTTAATATCAATATCGGCCATCAATATAGACATTGTCCGCGATATTGGCAATATCAGTCCCATATTGGGCGATATTATAGGGTTAATAATATATTGAGTATCTCAAAAATCCGATATGATATTTCCGATATATATTGGAATCGGCCGACATTTGAGACGATGCTTCTATCATTTAATCGTATACGTGTCAAACACTGTCACTTTCTTGGACACTCCCTGTCGCTTTTAACGTGTCCGCAATTATGTACTTTTTAGTTTAGGACACTAATCAGATACTTCTTGAATAAATTCTTACATTCTCTTACACTTTTTTGTTCAAATTACATATTTGTGATATTTATTTACTCTTGCATTTGTATCAAAGGCTATATACTTAGTGAAAAAATGTTGTCAAAATGTTGACTTGTATAACAATATAATACTATGATAAGTATAAATATGTTTTGATATAAAAAATGAGATATATTTAGCTAATCTATAGAGTTGAAAAGCGAAGGCCTATTCCTTTGCAAAGTCACAGGAATGCATGATGGTTTTAAATTTTAGCATGTAGCAGTCATTGTATAATACTTGGAATGTGTTTGGGCTATTGGATGCAAGGGAATTGTCGTGTTGTGCACCCTGTCCTTGTCGTGTCCATCTCCATGCTTAGAATTTCCAAGGCTACTAGTATGTCATTATGAGTCCTTCACTGTGCAGTAGGATCATATAAAGTTATTCCACCGTGTCAAAATTGCATTCATCTATTCAGAATCAACGGTCTCTAGGTCTTCATCATAACATGTATGACAGATTCATTTTCAAATGTTGGTCATTAGAATTTTATGGCCTTGTTGGGTTTGTAGACCACTTGGAATATTTTCTTTTATGGAACTGTATGAGTATTGACTAATTTATCTGTGAGAGGTTGCTTGACGGAAGAATTTCAAGTGTTGCGTGATCTTTCATTAGTGTAAAATGTGTTGTATTCTTAAATCAGATGATATCTTTTGTATGCTGTTTGGGGAAGAATATATAAGCTTGCAGTTTTTTATTGTCTTAGTACAGTTACTTCAGTCTCACAGGAAACAGTAGCAAATATGTAAAAAGGCAAAGCAAGCATTTCGTCTTCCCTCTCAAAAGATAAAATAGATTACTTGATATAGAAGATTTAACTGATAGTATGTTTGTTCCAGTATAAGCTATATATGATTTCTTGCTGACGCACCAAAACAGTAAGTAAATAGTTGAACACAATCTGCTTGTCCTCTAGTTTCTCTCTGATATCTGAAGTACCGGAAATTCGAACTTGTCTCTACCATTTGCAGGAGCTTTTGAGGAAAGAGGTGAGCAAGCAAGGCGGTGGCTTCTCATTCATGTTTGTGGTGATTGTTGCATTGCTCGGATCCTTCTTGGGTATCTTGTGAAGACATAACTCTCACAAGGGATGCATCTCATCAGAGATCCCTTGAGGTAACTTGCTTCACCCGGGGGGTGGAGTGTTTGATATTGTTTTCTCAGTTTAGATGTGTGTTTTTAGCGGTGTGTAGAATTCTGGAGTCACTCCTGAAAGTTGATTGGGTCTTTGTATGTGTTTCTGATAACTGTCTATGGAGTGACTCCATACGTGTAATTCCTCTCTTGTCAACTGGAGTCTGCTGTTCAAACATTTTCCTTTCTGTTTTGGTTTCTAGCCCCTTTGTATGTAGCCTTACAAAGGAAAGGAATTGTTTTCCAGATATCTATTGATGATCTTCATTCATTTTAATTGTGAATTTTGTTTTTCTGATGTCTGTTACTTTTCATTACGTTCGCATTTGTTTATTATGTCATGCAGAGCCTGTTTGGTTAAGGGTGAAAGTGAGGAAGTAAAGAAGTGAGAAGTGGTAATAGTTCCCTTTGGAACTTGAGAATTGGTTAGTAAGTTTTTCGGTGTTTGGATGTTATTAGGAAGTGTGATTTGAAAAATGTTATGTCTTTTTCGGTGTTTGGATTGTAATGTGAAAGTGGAAGTGGAAAAGTTGACCACAAAGTTGACCGTCAATAATATTAAAATAAAAATTAATTAAGAAAAATAAAAAATAGATTGTAATTAGAATGCAAGTGAGATTTACATGAGCAAAAATTAACTATTTTGTACTACAACTTATTATAAATGAGATTTACATGACTTAATTTTGTAGACTCTGAAAGTGAGAAAATAGTTGTGTAAAATAGAAAAGGAAAAGAATTTTTTTCATTTTCCTTTTCCCGTGTTTGGATGAACAACGAAAATGAGAAAAGACACTTCCTATTTTCTTATTTTCACCCAATTCCTTGAATCCAAACAGCCCCGCAACAGATATTTGATGATTTCAATGATTTGTTGGTCTTTTTATAATGAAGATGCCGGTGGTGTGGTGCAGGGAACTTGAGACCTTGCGGGCCAGCGGCGCTCTACAACCCGGGGCACCAAGTGCCCAACTGCGGGGGACTGGTGGTGTGTTATTGGACTGGCAATTTATCCCTGTTTAGGCTCAGTTCATAAGCAGGCTGTCTTGTTTTCCTTTCAGGGTGCTTGTTTCTGGGTGTGTGGGTGGGAAATGCAGAGGTGTGGATAGCTTTGGTTCAAATAATATCTCACTGTCCAGTTTCTTTACATTGTTGGCAATATGAGCAAGAAACAGATGGTTTGCTTTAGTTTCGACAATGATCCAAGCTTCCAAGCAGGCAACTCTTTGCTAAAAGACGCACGCGCAAGAGCACTAGTGATGACGACCCGGTGTTACAAAGTGTTATAAAGTAAGAACTCGGTGTTCGAGGGGGAAAAAGGGGGTTTTGGTAGGACAGGAGTCATGGGGCTGCTTACTTTATGAAAGCTCAAGCTTAGGAACAAAGTATGTGGATGCTGTTTGATTTGTGGTTGTAATTACACCGTATATTTAATTGTATGTAAGTATTTTATTTTAGCAGTTTATAAGGGCCTTTAAAAAAAAAATGAACAAATCGCGAATAATACCAAAGCTATTCGTTTTACAGCGCCAGCTTTTCGTAATTCGCGCTACATCAGCGAATCTTTCACGATAATTCGTTTTAGAAAAAATTCGTGAATGATGCGGAAACGAATCGTGAAAAATCCCCAATAATTTTTCGCCAATAGTTGGGGGAAGGTTCGTGAATAATTCGAAACAATTAAAGTTCGTCAATAATTCGGAAAAAAATGCGTATATTCGTAAAACGCCCTTGACTATTTCACGAATAATTCGTGGCCAACTCGAGTATACTTCATGATAATTCGTGGATGTTACGGAAAATCAACAGAAAGTGACGCGAGAGAAGACCTCATATTACATCCAATATGACTCATGTAATATATATCTTGTAAAATAAAATAATTTTATTTTAAAAATTCGAGAAAGCCAAGGGCTTATCACTTCGTGCTCACAAATTCAATTTCCGGGGGTCCCCAATCTAAAAACAAAATGCATTCATGGATTTTGGCGAAGCCTCGACGAAGCTTCCTGCTCCCAATTCGAAACTTGTTGGAAACTGGAACCTTCCTTCATCTACCTTTTACGAGCTGACGTGGACGTCCAGTCTCTGTAGAGCCATGCACTGTTGCATGCAAGATGAGGTCACTTGCAAGCATGGAGATTGCTGTATTTTTATGTGTATTCGCTGAAATATTTGCCATGTATTCAGTTGGAAGCACTGGGCATTTTTTTTGTCATAACAATGAAATCGTTACTTTATCAACAATCATGTTCGCTCAGTGACCGAGCGAGATTTTGACATTTTTGTAGTAAACAAACAGAAATGAGTCTGAAACAAATACGCAACAAATTCTGTTTTTGGTCCTTTTGATGAAGCCCAGAGTTCATGGAAGCTTCCTTGTTCGCTCTCTTCTATGAGCTGAGGTGTCGTGAGGATTCGGAAGGGACAAAGCATGCATGTGCCAAGTGTCAGGATATCATGCGGCCCGTTATTGAATGTATTTGATACTCGTATGTCTTCGATTTATCTACCGGTTGAATTAACATTACAATAGATGATTTTTTTTTTTTAAAAACTCTTTTGGTATGTAATTTTTTTTTTTATCAGATTTGTTATTGGATTTGTTGGGAAAAATCCACTGAATATGATTCATTAGCAAGATATGTGGATTCCATATTCAAATCTTAATCTAATAATTATATAAATAATAATTGTCAAAAACACATTAAATTGTTATAAGAACCTAATTATAATATTATTATAAATATAAATTCATGTTTCTGTACTTTGGCTCGAGTTCAGGGTTGCGGGTCTGTTTGGCTGTCGTAGTTGGTCGTAATTCGTAAGTCGTAATTGATAATTTTCTTACAGTTGTAAATGAGTTACATGCACGTAAGTTTTACGGTGTTTAGTTGGAAATATAAAGCTGTAAGTGAAAAGTGTATTGTGCTTTACGATGTTTGGTTGTCGTAATGTGTAAGTCGCAAGTAGAAAAGTTGACCACAAAATTAACTATTTAGTCATTTAAAAATTTTTAAGATTGCAAATAAATACTAAAACGCTAAATATTAAAAAAATAATATTAACATAAAAAATAATACAAATTTACATGACTATAAATTAACTGTAAGTGAGCTGTACGTGAGTGATAATTGAATTATAAGTGAGTGATAATTAAATTATAGGTAACCGATAGTTGAGTTAGTGAGTGTTTTATGAATTATAGTATAAACAAATATCATAACTATAATTGAGTTGTTAGTTATTTAACAACTATAACCGTTTACGATTTTTATGTCCAAACAAACAGAAGGCCCCGCTGATGCGACCACAGAGAACCAATGAATAATGGGTCCCATAGCAGGAAATGTGACGTGGCTGTCGGAGAAAAGGCGGCGCCCACGATGGAATTATTCCATTGATAAAGGAATATCCTCTGCATGCCACTTGCCTGTCAATATCAGAGATGAAGGGGCAGATTGAAATTTCATCATTTAAAGTTATGTCCCGAAACTTCGAGACTAATGCGGTGCAACCATTATTAGACAAAATGTGACAATTTTAATCTAATATTTATATTTGATAAAACATTTATTTTACGACAAATAGATTCTTTCCCCCTTAATAAAGACTGTAGGGCACATAAAATAGAAAATAATAACTAGACTTATTCTGTTGCAGAAGAATTTTGTTGCGGGTTTGGTTGTAAGAAAGTGAGCGGAAGTAAGGAAATGGGAAAGTATAATTGCTCACTTTCTTTTCTATTCAAATACTGGAAAAGAAAAATGAGAAAACATCTTTTCCTTTTCTTTTTTCCCTTTTACACAATCACTTCCTCACTTTTAGGGTGCTACAGTTAATTTTATGGTTATGTAAATCTCACTTGTAATAAGTTGTAGCTAAAAACAGTTAATTTTGTGGTCATGTAAATCTTACTTGTATAAGTTGTAGCTCAAAATAGTTAATTTTGTGGTCATGTAAATCTCACTTGCACTCTAATTACAATCTAATTTTTATTTTTCTTATTAATTTTTATTTTAATATTATTTTGCGGTCAATTTTGTGCTCAACTTTTCCACTTTCACTTTCACATTACCATCCAATACCGGAAAAAACATAACATTTTTCAAACTATACTTCCTAATAATATCCAGACATCAGAAAACTCACTAACCAATTCTCAATTCTAAAAGGAACTATTACTATTTCCTCACTTTCTCACTTTCACCCCTAACCAAACGACCTCCAGGATTATATCTCCGTTGTAGTAGAGTCATCAGAGAGGTCCTTTTTTCTTCTCTAACATTGATAGTGTTTAGTGTTACTCCTGTTTTTGTTATTATCTTTGTCATACTACAGACTCTAATACAATATTATTAAATATTGTAACATAATTTGTAACACTCAAATTATTTAATTTTAAATTTTAATTTTAATTTTTCAATTACGTGGATGCAAAGAATAGTTAAAAGTGATAATTAATTATATTTAAATTTTAAATAAATTTTAATATGAGATAAGAAAAATAAATTCAACCACACACAACTGCATACACACAGATAAAATTAATATTATTAATTAATAATAGAGAGAGTCGGCTGAAAGAGACAGAGAGAGAGAGAGTCGGTTGGATAGATGTAACAAATAATAATAATAATTAACATCACTCTCTCACACTCGTCCCCGCTGCCTCTCATTTTCCTCCTCTCCTTCTGCAAAATTATTCCCCCCTCTCTGCAAATCATTTTTCACAGCAAAATCCGCACTGCAAAACATTCTTCTTTGCTAATAATTATTCCACCTCCGTAAAAATTATTCATCACCTCTGCCTCTTTTATTATTTCCCCACTTCCCTCTCCTTTCTTCATTATTCCCTTTTCTTTTCTTTCTTTTTCTTTTCTTTTCTCCTTCCATTTTGGAGCTGAAGCTGACCGAGACACGAGCTCGGTATCCACTCACTTCGAGGTGGACTTGGAGTGACCTGAGGCTGATGCGAGCTCGATCGAGTGTGCTTGAGCTAGAAAAAGAGGAGTGAGATTTTGGTGATATTTAGTGATTAAATAATTAATACTTTTAGAGGTAAAATTAACATCTCTTTTCTTTTATGTAAACTTTATTTGATTAATAACTATATGCAAACTCTAATTCTTATATATAAAAATAAATAAGAATTGTCGCGGCGATTGCGTGAACTTCATTAATATCGGGAAAATCGCCAAATCGAGCCTCTTGCTTGATTTTAATATTTTTGTTTTCCCATATCCGGTCGGAAACTTGATTGATTATAATAATTAACTGTGAAAACTAGCTAATTGTAAAATTAATTGTGAAAGTTAGATAACTATAATGTTAATTGAATATAACTTGATAATCACGGTATAAATCGTGTAAATGCGTTAATTTTGGATATCGGTTTGTTTCACAATTTAGATTCTCAATTAATGCAAATTATATAGCTTTATATGTGTGTGTTGTGAGTTGATCCCCTAAGAACGGTTCTCACGAATTCATGTGAGAACTTTCACGTGGGCCGTCGGATCTGATAGAGATCTAGTTTATTTGATTTGATCTATCAGATCCGACGACCCACGTGAAAGTTCTTACAGAAATCTGTGAGAACCGTTCTTAGAGGATCAGCTCCCTATATATATATATATATATATATATATATATATATATATATATATATATATATATATATATGGGAAAAGTGTTCCTAGTATGTCTCCTTAGATTGTAATCTAAGGTGACGGGTTAAAACTCCAACATCCCGATTTTTTTTTTCACAATCCAACCGCACATTATAATATTCATGTTATAAGATGGATGCATATGAAAATCACGTGATTTGAAGTTTGTTTACTCTATTTTCTTTGGATTCAAACATTAACGGTTTTTAAATAGTAGAACAAAATGGAACGATTAGATCAATGAGTAAATGAACTTCAAATCACGTGATTTTTTATATGCGTGCATCTTATAACAAGAATATGATTAATGTGTGGTCAGATCGTGAAAAAAAAATCGGGATGTTGGAGTTTTAAGCCGTCTCCTTAGATTGTAATCTAAGGAGACCTACTAGGAGCACTTGACCCTATATATATATATATATATATATATATATATATATATATATATATATATATATATATATATAATATATATATATAGAGAGAGAGAGAGAGAGAGAGAGACTTGTGTCCTTCTAAAAGGATTTGAGCATGGATACTTCCAACTCAAATACAGCCCTCCGACATTCGAATACAAAATTCACTCTGTTGAAATTGATCTATATTATTTTAAGTATCTATAAACCCAAAATCAATTGTTTTGTGTACTTTTTGCACATCCATCAAGTGGCGCAAAATAAACGGTCGAAAGTAGTGAGTTGGCTAGATCTATGTCTTTAGACATACAAATTCTCGATCTGGCCCTTTGATTATGATCTAAACATTTAAAACACCTACAAACTAATTTTTGTTAGGTTTCAAATGTTTTACACTGTTAAACTCACCAACTTACTAAAACCACCTAGAGGGGGGGTGAATAGGTGATTATGCTAATCTAGAAACTAAATGCGGAATCTAAGACAAATTTGCACAAACTTAATACAACCAATAAGTGTAGCCGAATTCCCCGTGAAGGGTTCTGGACTAACTCCTCTTGATTCCCCTAGATAAGGGTTGAGGTGCTATATGAAGCTCTTGTGGTTAAGTATAAGTGAGGCACACACACAAGCAAGCCAAGCATATAAAGATGAACAATATGAAATAATGCAAGGCACAAATGCAAGCAATGAATGATATGACAATATGAATAATGCTTTGCACAAATAAAGAGAGAGAGTTAGAGAGACAAGTGGATCAAACGCAAACACAAGGATATGTTCCGAGGTTCGAGCCCCTATCTCTACGTCCCCGCCTACACCACCGTGTATGATTTCTAATCCCCTATACTCCCACCGAGGGAACCTCCACCGAGGAGGATTTTTACAATAAGGGAGTACCGAACTCCTCTCTCAAACACCACCTCACAACCGAGGGGTAGGCCCGTAGCCAAACAACCACAATCACCTCTACCGAAGAGGGATATAAACCACCAAGCTCCACCTCACACAAGAGGGAGTAAACAACAATCTCCACCTCTACCAAAGAGGGAGCAAACACCAACCCAATACAACAACCTCAACCTCTACCAAGGAGGGAGCAACACAAGAAATCAAGGGTTTACAACAAGTGGTATGTCTCAACCACAAACCTCTTTCCTTTTTTCACAAAACAAGATCCTAATAGATTAGGATAGAAGATAAGCTCAAGTGTGAAAACAAGTGTTTTGATCAAAGAAATACTCTTGGAAAAACCCAAAAATGATATAGAAATTTTAGCTCAAAAACAATTCCCAACACCTAATTTCTTTGAAATAACAAAACACTTAGAAACAAATAGATGGATCTTTTTGGCACTTAAAACTCTTTTTAAAACTTGTAAAAATACTTCAGAAAACTAGGAATTTTTCTTTTCAAAAGTCTTATCAAAATCCCCAAAGAGATGGGGTATTTATAGCCCAAACAGAAAACGAGCCGTTAGGCTGATCTGTTAGTCTGACAGGCTTGCGGTCAACTGGCCCGGTCGACCGACCCGGCCGACCGCCAGATACAGAGAGCAAAGCTCTCTGGTCCGGCCGGCCGATCGGCCTACCGGCCCATTGTCTGCCAGACGTGCACAAGGCTGTGCACGTCGGTCGACCGCAACGGTCGAACGACCTTTGGTGCGGCCGACCCTGCGGTCGACCGACCTGGCCTGTCAGCCACAATCTGGGTCAGAAACTGGGTAAAAGTAATTTTGAAACTTCTTTTATCTCTTCTAAAAACTCCATAAAAATTCTTTTAAGATTTTATATTGAAATATAAAACTTGTGATAAAAATTTCAAGACAATAAAAACATTTGGAATCATTTTGTGTCTTGCAAATTTTATCAAAAACTAAAACTTATATTTTATCAAACTTTGATTTTTCAATACATGAATAGGAAAGTCAAAATAAGTTTATTTAAGAAGTTTAAGCATGCATGTATAGAAAGAATACATCTACTATACATATAAACCATGTAAACTTGTTTTGATCAAACTATTCATGAACACCAATTCCATAAAACATAAAACGTGTGTGTTGTGCACTTGAGCATATCAACTATTCTAAGCTTTACAATGGATCTAAAACACACTAAACTAAACTAGGATACCTAAGTCTTCTTGACGATCTTCAATCTTCAAGCTGACTCGATCCCAAACGTGATTCACCGAGTGCAAAAGTATGATCTTGATGCTCGGGTACTGGAATCACCATGAAAAGCTTCTAAACTCCTTATTGAAGCTAATCACCAACTAATATCTTACTAAATGATCTGAAACTTAAAATCACAAGATTATTAGTAAACATAACTACATGAGTTAATCATCATCAAAACTAGAGTGGAAGGCCTCTGGGCCAACAATCTCCCCCTTTTTGATGATGACAAAACTCATGGAGTTATATATGCATGGATTAAAGTTAAGCTTCAAAGAAGCTCCCCCTTAACTCATGCATAAAACAAATAAATAATAAATATGCAATGAATGACAATGCATAATCATGCATAAACAATAAAAAGGCTCTAGATACCTAATGAAATGTTCAAAAACAAAATATGCTCTAGATACCAATTAAAATTAAACTAGATTAAACTTAATATATGCAAAACATGAATATGCATATATAAAACTCAAACAAACTCAAAATCTTTCTCCCCCTTTTTGTCAATCATCAATAAAGGGGTAAAAGCTAAAGCAAAACAATAAATTTTTCTCCCCCTTTTTGTCTAAAACAAGGAATCAATAAAGGGGTAACAATCAATTTGGATATCAATTGAAATATGTCAAAGTAGCATTTTGATACCAATTGAAAGTAAACATAGATCAATAAATAAATGATATATGCGATATACATTCATGAAGAGGAAGACGCTAAGTTAACTTCCCTACATATATGCATTACATGAAAAAGGATGACAAGTCCTAATTCACATAACACATAATATGCAATGCATAAGAGGAGATGTGAAGCTCCCCCTATACACGTGTACCATATAAAGAAGAGTTGTCAGGCTCCTCAATACAAGATACACTCATCATGAATCTATATGTAGAAGAGATGTTAAGCTCTCCTTGCATATAGCAATACAAATCAAAACTTTTGAATATTTTCTTTAAACAAAAATTTGAGAACCAATTGAAAACCATTAACATCTTGATATCAAAAGAGAGTATTTTCTTTTAAGTATATGATATCGATTTGAAAATTTTATTTTCTATCATAAAATAAGGGAGTGAAATACAAATACCAATTGAAATATGAAAATCGAATTTTCTCCCCCTTTATAAACTAAACACATGCATAAGCTTGTTTAAGAATACCAATTGAAAGCTAAATCAATTGAAACAAAGATGGAGCTCAAGCTTAGCATAAACAAATTTGTGCTCAAGATATAGGGATATAATAAGCACAAATAAAACATATATGTATGAAAAATTAGATACCAAATGAAATTGATACCATTAGACTTGAAAGCATACATATATAAAACACATATGAGTATACAAGAAGATCAAAATTGATACCAATTGAAAGAATTCAATGATACCAATTGAAACAACAATAATAGCAAGTGTATACCTCATATCACAATGAAGAATACGAACTAGTTAAAATGAAAAATTTTGTTAACTAGTACGAAATCCTTCAAGTAAGGAATAAAACAAAAATATTTTTCGTAAAACATGAAATTCACAAAATAGTCAACACTCATAATCAATGAAGCATGAATATGACTCATAAAAACAAAGCATGAGTAAATTAGAAATGTGAGTGTACAAATACAATGTGAAGATCATAATCATGAAAAAAAATATTCAATTAAGCTCAATTATTCCTTAAAACTCATCAAAAACTATTTAATCTTCAAGGTATATGTATGTTTTATACAAACTAAAGTATACATACATATCCAAACACAACGAGTCCACGAAGATATATGCATGAAGGCACGTGGCTCAAAAGGATGTATATGTATAACAATAATTTGGATAAAATAGATATATACATGAAGTTAAACATTTAAACATATGAAAACATGGATAACATGAAAAACTAAATTTCCATTAAAACAAATTTATACTTCAAGGTATATGTATGATTTGTCAACACAAAAAGTATACATACATATCCCTAAACACAATTGAGTCCATATATATATATATTTGCATGAAAGGTAAATGACTCAAGGGTATACATGTATATCTTAAGGTTTGGCAAAATAGACATATACATGAAATGAAAACACATGATCATAACATAAATTCAAAATGGGAATACAAGTTTAAAATGTATGGATCATCAAAACTAGACTATACTAGTACATCTAATGAGTTCAAATAAGCATTCAAGCTCAAACATATATAGACTTATTTGTGACCCACTATATGCACAAGTATATACCTAGTCTTGATGAAAACTAACATTTAAACATATATTCAAAATATGAAGCATAAAACGGGATATAAATCATCATGAAGAAACATAAACATGATTATTAAGAAATCCACATGTTATTAAATCTATGATAATCATGATAGCTAAACAAATGATGAGAACACAGAAATAATAGTCCATATTAAACATGGGTGTCTCAAAGGCTATACATGCATGTCAATGGTCTAATAATCATGGCATTTTCATAATAATCTCAAAAACAATAAAACATGCTATAAATGATAAACATGAAAAGCATGCATAAATATAAATAAGGAGTTAGAGATTCAATACCAAAACTAATGAGGGCACCTCTTTAGTTCTCCAAACTAAGGTGGTCCTCCCACCAACATCCCTTGAAAGTGATGCATCCAAATGATTTCCATGAAGCTCGGAACGCATCCACTCCAAGGTACCTCTACTCTCACGTCATGCGAGAGCCCACACCTACATCAAAAATACGAGGGGTGGTCTTGGTACCCATACTCTTTTGGGTCCATGGGGGTTAGTCCCTTCTCTAACCCAAACAAAATTATTTGCTAAATTAGAAACATGTATACGATCATAACAAAATTTAGCAAGGTGGCCCTTACGTCCACAATGTGTACAAGTGTACACATGAGCATACAAGTGATGATGGTGTCCGTGAGGAGCATGTGTATGCCGTGGAGGTGTGCATGCATAATAGATGGAACTTGTTTCTTTCGAAATAAAGTTTCCAAACGTGTATGGTTCATGGCACATTGGCTCATAGTGGAGCCCAAACAATCCATTTTCTTCTTAATTAAATTTATATCATTTTCAATCAAAGAAGAAGTGGAACATGCAATAGGTGAAGTGTGTGATACTACCCTAGCATGGCAAACATGTGCATCAATCTTATTTTGCAAACAATCATTTTTCTTTAAACAAGCATCCAATCTTTAGAAATTGAAGCAATCTTAATTTTCAAAAAATCATTTTCTTTTAAAACAAAACTAACTTTTGAAGACAAGTTTTCATTTTTCTTCAAAATTATTTCACAATCATTTTTAGATTTTAAAACTTTATTTTCTTTTAGTGCAAGATCAAGTTGAGACTTTAATGAATCCCTTTCATTAGAAATCTCCTCCTTCTCTTGCAAAACATTGTTAAGTCTAGAAATCAAATTTTTATTATCATTATTAAGGCCTAGACTTTTCTTTTTTAAAACATTATATTTTTCAATTAATTTTTCACAAACAATGATAAGTTCTTCATTCAAAGCATGGGGATCAACAAATTCATCACATGAAGAACTAGAATCAAAACTATCTAATTGAGTTTCCGATTGTACCTCAAGGGAGTCATTCCCTTGGACCATTAAGCATTGTGAGTCGGATTCTCCACTAGATTCCTCCGGTTGGATAGGCAATTGAAGCTTGGAGGTGGTTGTGGTTGTCAACATGTTCCACACTGCAAATGCGGAGTCAAAGTTAGAAGCAAGCATAAGATATTCTTTATTTAATGTGCTTCTAATAGCCTCAAGGGTTAGTGCATTGGCTTCTATATGCTTGCTATCACTAAGGTAGGATTCCTTGGTAATAGCAAGGTGAACCTTATATCCTAAGGCTTGTAGGTAAATGGACATCTTAGTCTTCCAAACAACAATGTTGGAAGCATCAAACATAGGTGGGGTCATGAAGTCCATGGGTCCAAACTAAATGTGTGCAAACAAGATGAATGTGCAAATGCAAATGAAGATTAGCAAACAAGGATCTCACTCCTAGGTTGTTAAACCTAAGTATCAGGAGCGTAGGCTCTGCTACCAATTGAAACCACCTAGAGGGGGGTGAATAGGTGATTATGCTAATCTAGAAACTAAATGCGGAAGCTAAGACAAATTTGCACAAACTTAATACAACCAACAAGTGTAGCCGAATTCCCCTGAAGGGCTCTGGACTAACTCCTCTTGATTCCCCTAGATAAGGGTTGAGGTGCTATATGAAGCTCTTGTGGTTAAGTATAAGTGAGGCACACACACAAGCAAGCCAAGCATATAAAGATGAACAATATGAAATAATGCAAGGCACAAATGCAAGTAATGAATGATATGACAATATGAATAATGCTTTGCACAAAGTAAAGAGAGAGAGTTAGAGAGACAAGTGGATCAAACGCAAACACAAGGATATGTTCCGAGGTTCGACCCCCTAGCTCTACGTCCCCGCCTACACCACCGTGTAGGATTTCTAATCCCCTATACTCCCACCGAGGGAACCTCCACCGAGGAGGATTTTTACAACAAGGGAGTACCGAACTCCTCTCTCAAACACCACCTCACAACCGAGGGGTAGGCCCGTAGCCAAACAACCACAATCACCTCTACCGAAGAGGGATATAAACCACCAAGCTCCACCTCACACAAGAGGGAGCAAACAACAATCTCCACCTCTACCAAAGAGGGAGCAAACACCAACCCAATACAACAACCTCAACCTCTACCAAGGAGGGAGCAACACAAGAAATTAAGGGTTTACAATAAGTGGTATGTCTCAACCACAAATCTCTGTCCTTTTTCCACAAAACAAGATCCTAATAGATTAGGATAGAAGATAAGCTCAAGTGTGGAAAACAAGTGTTTTGATCAAAGAAATACTCTTGGAAAAACACCAAAAATGATATAGAAATTTTAGCTCAAAAACAATTCCAAACACCTAATTTCTTTGAAAATAACAAAACACTTAGAAACAAATAGATGGATCTTTTTGGCACTTAAAACTCTTTTTAAAACTTGTAAAAACACTTCAGAAAATTAGGAATTTTTCTTTTCAAAAGTCTTATCAAAATCCCCAAAGAGATGGGGTATTTATAGCCCAAACAGAAAACTAGCCGTTAGGCTGATCTGTCAGCCTGACAGGCTTGCGGTCGACCGGCCCGTCGACCGCCAACGGTCATAAATATGACCGTTGGGCAATCCCGGTCGACCGACCCGGCCGACCGCCAGATACAGAGAGCAAAGCTATCTGGTCCGGCCGGCCGGCCGACCGGCCCATTGTCTGCCAGACGTGCACAAGGCTGTGCACGTCGGTCGACCGCAACGGTCGGTTGCGGTCGACCGGCCTTTGGTGCGGCCGACCCTGCGGTCGACCGACCTCGCCTGTCAGCCACAATCTGGGTCAGAAACTGGGTAAAAGTAATTTTGAAACTTCTTTTATCTCTTCTAAAAACTCCATAAAAATTCTTTTAAGATTTTATATTGAAATACAAACTTGTGATAAAAATTTCAAGACAATATAAAATATTTGGAATCATTTTTGTGTCTTGCAAATTTTATCAAAAACTAAAACTTGTATTTTATCAAACTTTGATTTTTCAATACATGAATAGGAAAGTCAAAATAAGTTTGTTTAAAAAGTTTAAGCATGCATGTATAGAAAGAATACATCTACTATACATATAAACCATGTAAACTTGTTTTGATCAAACTATTCATGAACACCAATTCCATAAAACATAAAACGTGTGTGTTGTGCACTTGAGCATATCAACTATCTAAGCTTTACAAATGGATCTAAAACACACTAAACTAAATTAGGATACCTAAGTCTTCTTGACGATCTTCAATCTTCAAGCCGACTCGATCCCAAACGTGATTCACCGAGTGCAATGGTATGATCTTGATGCTCGGGCACTGGAATCACCATGAAAAGCTTCTAAGCTCCTTGTTGAAGCTAATCACCAACTAATATCTTGCTAAATGATCTGAAACTTAAAATCACAAGATTATTAGTAAACATAACTACATGAGTTAATCATCATCAAAACTAGAGTGGAAGGCCTCTGGGCCAACACTTACTATTTAGACCGTCTGTTTTTCCCCTACTTGATGCATTAGAAAAAAGTATTCAAAACACTTAATTTTTGGTTTATAAATACTTGAAATCAACTTCAACAGAATGAATCTTGTATTCGAATGTCGGATGTACGTATTTGAGTGGGAAGGATTCTGCCTCAAATCCTTTTGAAAGGACACAAGTCTCTCTTCCGTGTCCTTCTAAAAGGATTTGAGCATGAATTCTTCCCACTCAAATTCAACCCTCCAACATTTGAGTACAAAATCCACTCTGTTAAAGTTAATTTATGTTATTTTAAGTATGTATAAACCAAAAATCAAGTGTTTTGAATACTTTTTGCCCATCCATCAAGCGGCGCAAAATGAACAGTCGAAAATAGTGAGTTGGTTAGATTTATGTCTTTAGACATATAAATTCTCGATCTGGCCATTTCATTATGATCTAAATATTTAAAAACCCCTACAAATTAATTTTTGTTAGGTTTCAAATGCTCTACACCGTTAAACTAATCAACTCACTGTTTAGTTTGTCCGTTTTTCTCCTACTTGATGCATGGGTAAAAAGTATTCAAAACACTTAATTTTTGGTTTATAAATACTTGAAATAATATAGATCAATTTCAACGGAGTGGATCTTGTATTCAAATATCGGAGGGTGGAATTCGAGTGGAAAGGATCCGGGCTTAGATCCTTTTGGAAGGACACAAGTCTCTCTCTCTCTACAAACACACACACACCCCCCGCGAAAGGATTTGAGGTCGAATCCTTTCCACTCAAATACAACCCTATGACATTCGAATACAAGATCCATTGTGTTGTAAGTTGATTTATATTATTTCAAGTATTTATAGACTAAAAATTAAGTATTTTAGATACTTTTCTACCCGTGCATAACGTACAGCCTAAATAGTGAGTTGAGAGACAGATTTGTGTAGTTTCGGAAGGATTCAAGCCTGAATCCTTCCTCCGGCTCAAATCCTTTCTCCTCAAATACCAACATCCGACATTCAAATAGAAGATTCAATCCGTTGAAGTCGATTTATATTATTTAAAGTAATTTAAAATAATAATTAAGTGTTGTGAATAGTTTTTGTCCATCCATCAAGCGACGCAAAATGAACGGCCAAAAGTAGTGAGTTGGTTAGATCTATGTCTTTAAACATACAAATTCTCGATCCGGCCATTTGATCATGATCTAAATATTTAAAAACCCCTAAAAATTAATTTTTATTAGGTTTCAAATGTTTTGCACCGTTAAACTAACAAACTCACTATTTGGACTATCTATTTTTTTCCTTTTTGATGCATAGGCAAAAAATATTTAAAATACTTGATTTTTGGTTTATATACTTGAAATAATAATCAACTTTAACGGAATGGATCTTGTATTCAGATGATGTATGGTTGTATTTGAGTGGGAAGAATTCATGCTCGAATCCTTCCGGAACTACACAAGTCTCTCTCTCTCTCTCTCTCTATATATATATATATATATATATATATATATAGAGAGAGAGAGAGAGAGAGAGAGGGTCAAGTGCTCCTAGTAGGTCTCCTTAGATTGTAATCTAAGGAAAAAACTTAAAACTCTAACATTTCATTTTTTTTTCAAGATCCAACCACACATTATCATATTCATATTATAAGATGTACGCATATAAAAAATCACGTGATTTGAAGTTCATTTACTCAATGATTTAATCGTTCAATTTTATTCTACTGTTTAAAAATTATTAATGTTTGAACCCAAAGAAATTAGAGTAAGCAAACTTTAAATCACGTGATTTTTTATATGCGTACATCTTATAACATGAATATGATAATGCGCGGTCGGATCGTGAAAAAAAATCGGGATCTTGGAGTTTTAAGCCGTCTCCTTAGACTACAATCTAAGAAGACCTACTAGGAACACTTTTCCCATACATACATACATATATGTATGTATGTGTGTGTGTGTCCCCAAGGTGGCCTGGTGGCAAGTCAATGAGTTTGCTCTCCAAGTGGCTTGGGTTCAAGGCCTTTGGTGGACATATTTCGCCCGCGGGTTTCGGCTCGTGATTATCTTGTTCTGTGGTGGGAAAATCCCAGAGCGAGGGCTACAGGACCCGAGGGATTAATCGGAGGTGACACTCGTTGTCCGCGTTGTAGGCCCTACATACCCTGACGGATCTCAACACACATACATACACACAAAAGGAGAGAGAGGTGTCTGTACCTCAGCCGCAATCTAAGAGAACTCTCTCAGCTGGCACTGCGACTTGATCGCAGTCCTAAAATATTTCAGATATTCTCAGTCTAATTATGACTGCGACCATGATAGCAGTCCTCACAAAAATATTACGAACATGGTCCCAGTTCTCTCTAAAAACTACGACTATGGTAGCATTCCTAAAAAAAACTGCGACCTAATCACAGTCTTGACAAAAATCTGTGACCATGTTCACGCTGTGCCTAGAATTTGTCGCTGAGACTCAGCCACATCACCACCAGCTGAGAGAGTCTCTCAGCTGGCGGCTGAGATACATTTTTCTCATATATACGCATATACATACATACATACATATATACATAGGTACATATGTGTGTTTGTGTAGAGAAAGAGACTTGTGTCCTTCTAAAAGGATTTAAATTTGAATCCTTCCCACTTAAATTCAACACTCCAACATTCGAATAGAAGATCCACTTCATTGAAATTGATATATATTATTTCAAGTATCTATAAACTAAAAATCAAGTATTTTGAATGTTTTTTTCTCATCCATCAAACGACGCAAAATGAACTGCCAAAAGTAGTGAGTTGGTCCCTTCGACATTCAAATGCAAGATCTACTCCATTGAAGTTGATCTATATTATTTCAAGTATCTATAAACCAAAAATTAAGTGTTTTGAATACTTTTTGCCTATCTATCAAGCGGCGCAAAATGGACGGCAGAAAGTAGTGAGTTGGTTAGATATATGTCTTTAGACATGCAAATTCTCAATCCGGCCATTTGATTATAATCAAACATTTAAAAACCCCTACAAACCAATTTTTGTTAGGTTTCAAATATTCTACACCGTTAAACTAACCAACTCACTATTTAGGCCATCCGTTTTTCTCCTACTTGATGCATGAGTAAAAAGTATTCAAAACACTTGATTTTTTATTTATAAATACTTGAAATAATATAGATCAACTTCAATGGAGTGGATCTTATATTCGAATATCGGATGTTGGTCCTTGAGTGGGAAGGATTCGGCCTCAAGTCCTTTTGAAAAGACACAAGTCTCTCTCTCTCTCTCTCTCATATATATATATATATATATATATATATATATATATATATATATATATATTTGAGCGCGACATAGGAGAGAGTTGCCTCCTGTGTCAGCTGATTTACATTTTTCTCAAATATATATATATATATATATATATATATATATATATATATATATATATATATATATATATATATATATGAGAGAAATGTAAATCAGCTGACACAGGAGGCAACTCTCTCCTATGTCGCGCTCAAAAATCAATTTTCCGAGTGAATTTTCAAGATCCGACCGCACATTATCATTTTCATATTCTAAGATATATATATATATATATATATATATATATATATATATATATATATATATATATATATATATATATATATATATATATATATATATAAAATCAAGTGATTTGAAGTTTGTTTACTCCATTTTCTTTGGGTTCAAACAATAACGGTTTTTTAACAATAGAACAAAATGGAACGATTAGATCAATGAGTAAACGAATTTCAAATCACTTGATTTTTTATATGTGTATATTTTAGAATATGAATATAATAATGTGCGGTCGGATCTTGAAAATTCACTCGGAAAATATGATTTTTGAGTGCGATATAGGAGGGAGTTGCCTCCTGTATCAGCTGATTTACATCTCTCTCTCTCTCTCTCTATATATATATATATATATATATATATATATATATATATATATATATATATGAGGAAGGTTGTGGAGAGGAGTAGGGAAGGAATTGTGCATACATGCATTGCATGTTAAATGTATTGTGTTTGTGTGATATATGCATATAAATGTATTGATATGAATAGTACTCTATCATGAATTCAATAAGATAAAAGAAATTGGAATGTAATATGTCTATGAGCTTGTATGCATAAAGTGTTGAGATGAATTTGAATAATACATACATTCAGTGAAATACGAGATATTATTATAAGAGGCTAATAAAATAAATAACTGAGTGACCTAGACTTTTTCGATTGATGAATAAAATCATTGGAATACATGTTCCTGATGTTTTGTTTTTATTGTATCATTGAGCACTTATTTATCCATGCTCAATCCATGTTCATGTTTATTATCTGATGCATAAATTATGTTTAGTTTTGTTATTTGTATACCACTTCTTGAATTTCTTGTATAACTTTACTCACTGAGCTATCGAGCTCACTCTTTTATATTAATAATATTTTCAGGTCGTGATAAAGATAAATGCATGACGTAAAGCTTAGTAGGCGTTTTTTTGGAACCATATGCGAGAATCAATCATGTAGAACTTAATTATGTTTTGTCACTTCTGAATAGTTCATGCTTGTATATATATATAAACACTAAACTTGATATGTATGTTGTGTAATATCTGTTAGATTTATTAGTTAGGTAGTTCGATCTTTGTATATGTATGGAGATATATGTGTGATTGTAGTGTTCTTTTAAGTTGTGTTGGAAATAACTGTGTTGAGATTGAGAATGCTGAGAGAGGTACTCTTGAGCGTATATATTATGATTGTTAATAGCCGATACTGAGATCTCGAGGATATGATAAGTAGATTGGTTGTAGTTGAAATTATATAATTATAATATAAGATATTGTAGTAATTACAAAAGAGATGTTGCCATAATTTAAAAAAGATATGATATTATTATGTGGCGTGAGAATATTAGTAACTGGGACCACCGTTATATAATGCAAAGATATGTAACAAAATTATTAATTTTTGTGAGAATTTGTCGAGAAAAGACAAACAAAAGGCGGGTGATATTATTTTATAAATCACCGAACTTCATATATTTCTATTTTAAGTATAATGTGTAGGTGCCAAAAGCTAGTCTAAAAGTGCAGAGAGAGAGAGAGAGAGAGAGAGTGGATTATTTTCAGAAATATAAAATTCACAATCACAATAGGAATCCAATCAAACTAATGTTTTGATAAAGTTTACACATGTAAAACAAACACATCATAGGATTCCATTAGATCCAATCCCTCTACAAAATTAACACAAAAGCTTGAGAAAAAACAAGTCCTTTTGACACTAATATTATGAAATCACAAAGAAAGTGACTTTCATCATTAGAATACTAATAAGCTTAGATTAGTGATGATCTTAACTTGTACAGCGTCTTCAGCCACAAGTTTGGTCACCAAGGCCTTCGTTTGCATCGCATCAACATCCATTTTCATGCTGCTTTTGTCCATTATTGGATAACAGCAATATTCATTTCTATTTTCATTAATTTTTTAAAAGAAGCATTCAATTAATTTCTTGGCTATGTTGATTACAGCAGATCACCCCTTTAACAACTATAATTTTTTTCTGCATTCTTTATGAATTATTTAATACTAATGAGAAATGTTTTCTCTCAAACTTGCAGTTATATGCGTCACAGACAAATGCTCAGCCAGCTGTTCAAGTTTCTCTTCTTAACTACGCAGAGAAAGAGAAATTAATGTCTACTTAAAGTTAGGATTAGAAATTTAATAAATTTTTTATTTTAGTGAAAGTGTATACTTTAATTTTTTCCCATCATTTCTTTTGTCAGTTAAGAATAAAAATTTAAAAAAGTAAAATTGTAATTGTCATCAAATTGAAGGACAAAGATTGAAGGGTGTCTGTGCAATTACTTATCATTAAACTCTAACGTGTCCTCTGTGTCTCTTTTGTGTCTCTTCTATATAAGGACTTCGAAGCTGTGAAACCCAAACTATACACAATGAGAGTTTAGAGAGAGAGAGAAAGAGAGAGAGAGTGAGAGAGAGAGAGTTCTGTGAACTCCTCATCTCAGGTAACAACACGTGTCTTTCACGGTTATAATGCAGCAATTAAATTCATTTTACTTACCATTTTTTAATTTTTATCTATTTATTTTGTCCATCATCTTTCTCTTCTTCGTCTTTCTTCTACACCAAAATCCCTTATATCTTTCATCTGATTGAAACTAAAGGAGTCATGCGCAAAGCTGGCGTTAATAATTTTTCTCTCTCCTTTCGTTTATATTTTTAGATTACATATAGTATTTTAGAACTTTGGTAGTTAGTTTAATCAGAGTGAGCTGATTTCAGTGATGGGTTCCATTTTTTGTGATGACCCAGATGATTAGAGTTGTGGCCTCGGGAATTGTTTCTGCGATTTGAATTTACAGAGGCTGGTGTTGTCAAAATTTGATATTTTGCAAGATTTCTGTGGGTTTTACGGAGCAATAATTTTTCATTGGTTTGAAAAGCCTTCGGTTTAATTTTTACTGCACAGTATCTACAAGATAGCTAAAATTTTTTATTTATTTTATGTAATTTTTAACATGATTTTAGCAAAATTATTATGCAGGGCTGATGCATTTGCCATATTTTTCTCTAATGTAATTGTCCAGATTCTTATATATTCCATTAGTGAGATCAATCTATTGATATATTTGATTTGTGAATCCAAAATTTTTCTCCATATACTCTTCAAAAGCTAGTTTTCTCACCTATTCACATCATTTCACCTGTTATCAATAATTTGTTTGGATTGTGCTTAATGATTCTTTTCTCAATCGAAGATCAGTGCTTTTTTTTTCCATATATAATAGAAATATTTAAACTTGGCAATTCTAATTCTTAGTTCATGTAGTTTAATTTGGTTCTTTACTCTTTTTTGTAAGCCTGAACTAAAGAAATTTGCCACAATTTCCTCTACTGCCATGTAACTGTGGAAAAAGTTTTAGGCATGCAACATGATTTATTTCAGAATTGATCCAATGCTAATAATCATATGATCAATCTTCTTCGAGCATTCAATTCAATCACCGCAATTTTCATAATTCTAACTTATTTTCTTGTTTTCTAGATGACACCCATCTTTCAGTAGCTTAAAGAATGGCTCACCCCTCCATATCTCCATCAAATGAATCAAGAAGCGAAGAACAAAGTCGTAAACCCCCCGGCATCAGCTTCTTGGAGAACATAAGGAGCATGGCCTTTTCCTTCAGAACTCATCAAACAATTGTATTGATCTTGACATTCTTAGCCTACTCAAGTTACCACATTACAAGAAAAAGCACGAGCATTGTTAAGACTGTCTTTGATCCCAAAACATCAAAATTGGGCTTCTTCCCTTGGTCAAGTCCTCACTTGCGTAAGACCACCAAGGACGGTTGGGCTCCATTTAACAATTCAGATGGCACCGCGTTGCTTGGAGATATTGATGTGGCCTTCCTCTCGGTCTACTCCATTGGCATGTACATTGCGGGTCACTTAGGTGATCGTTTGGACCTTCGCATGGTTCTTGCTATTGGAATGATTGGGACTGGTGTGTTCACCTCTCTGTTTGGAATTGGTTATTGGCTTGATATCCATAGTTTCTACTACTATTTGGTGGTTCAGATGCTGGCTGGTTTGTTTCAGTCTTCTGGTTGGCCCTCGGTTGTCGCGGTGATGGGCAATTGGTTCGGTAAAAGGAAGAGAGGACTAATTATGGGAATTTGGAATGCACACACTTCGGTTGGGAACATCTCTGGCTCATTGATCTCTTCGGCTATGTTGAAGTACGGTTGGGGTTGGTCTTTTGTCGTCCCCGCCTTCTCATTGCATTTTTCGGATTGGTTGTGTTTCTGCTATTGCCTGTGAGCCCCGAAGATGTGGGGGTCGGGAAAGAGGAAGAAGGTGGAGGGATTGGGAAAGAGAAGAGTGTGAGCAAGGAGCCACTTTTGGAACCGCGAGAAGAGGTTAGGGAGAGAGCAGTTGGGTTCATGGAGGCATGGAGAATTCCAGGTGTTGCACCGTTTGCTCTCTGCCTCTTCTTCTCTAAACTGGTGGCGTATACGTTCCTCTATTGGCTGCCTTTCTACATTAGCCATACAGGTACAGGTTATTTCTTTCGCGTTGTATTTATATGTAGTTTGAAATTTTGAATTGCCTGAATTCTAAGTGAAATTGGAAGTTATATGTGTAGTTTGATAACTATCTTATATCTAAATCGCTTGGAAGAACCGATATATAGAAGGCTGACATAATCCATGGATCAAACACAAAATCACAGTTCGGGAACGTGTAGGTTGTAAGATTGAATCACAATACTTAGCTGAACTTTGGAGGAAACAAAAATCTTTACATTACCGGATGAAGTTTAATGGGAATTGGAAATTCTAGGTTGGAGAGAAGTTTGAGTCATATGGTGTTATCACTTCATAGAGAAACAACATTTGTTTCCTGGATCCTGAAGTTAAGCGAGAACTGACACCTACCAGAAGTTTCTCAACTTTGAAAGAACATAACTCTATAAAGTAAAAAAGTTAAACAAAGATAAAACTTAGAACATGAGATATTCAATTTCAACGGAAAATCTTCTCTTCAGAGACAATTATCTGTAGTTATGCTTCACTATCCCTGTCTCCACTTCTTCACTATATATTGTCAGTTAACATCTCTCTGATGCTAAGCTTTTATCGCAAAAAGAAGAAAGCTTTCTTGTTGAAGAAAGTCCTATCCAGTTTCTTCTTTACTATATCCTTTGTCTCCTGCTTTGCCTCAGCTCCACACAAAAGCTCACGGATTTCATGTGGATGTCTTTTAATCGCACAGCAAACAACAAGAGTTAGCTTTTGCCTTTAGTTTGTGGAGTTATGGCCACCTTGCATCCATTAAAGTCTAGTAGGAAGACAATATGGCAATCTCCATCATGGTTTAAAGATTTCTAGCACCTTTGCTGGCCATTGCTTTCTCACAACCAGCCCCTAAGAATATTTGATCAACTTTATTCTTGAGAAGATGCCGCCTTCGTTCAAAATTGCAAATTGCACAAAGCTTCCAAATTTAATTTCAGTTAACTTTCTTAAAAGGTTTTTAGAGTCTCGCTGTTTTCTGTATTTATATTGCTGAACTGATAATATGTGCACCTTAACCTCCCTCTTTCTGCCAGTGAAATGAAGGAAGAATTTTTATTCACCATAATTCTAGCATTTATAATTAGGCACATATAATTTGTCAAGAAACATACAACAATGCTGCGAACTTGATTTTTCTTTGTATGATTTACCATAGTTTAGTACTAAGATTACTCTTTTCCTCAAACCAAGACAAGTCTTTCTTTAGACTGTAACATCTCAATTACTGGAAATGAAATCGTCTGCGCTTTAGGCTGTCCCTTTCCCTCAAGAGGGCATTCCTTTTGAGCAGGAAATTTTGCCTGGCAAATAGTAGTAGAAAATGGCGTAATTCCCCACGAATTATTCCCCACTATTATATAGTAATTTCCAAACTCTTAAAGACAAGCTCGTTGTGCATAACCCAGAAATCAATCAGCTTGATATGCATAATGAGGTATCACAGCATAAAGGAAGTGTATGCTACAGTATCTCCAAAATCACAAATTCTCTCATTGACAGAATTCTTTATCAAAAAACTTCTCAAAAACATAAGAGATTGCAAAAACCCTCATTTTCTACTGTATGATTACATAAAATATCTACAATTTAGTATCATATACAAGTTAATTGTGTAGGAGAGAACCTATCAATATTCACACCACTGTTGAGTATTGACATTGTTGTGATCTTTTCCTCAGCTATCAACAACCAGTACTTATCAGACTCCACAGCCGGAACCCTGTCAACTCTATTCGATGTTGGAGGAGTTGTTGGAGGCATCCTCGCCGGCCACATATCTGACCACCTTGATGCCCGTGCAATCACTGCTGCAAGCTTCACCTATTGTTCCATCCCTGCACTCTTCCTATACCGTATCTATGGTGATGTCTCCCTCTCCTGGAACATAGTCCTTATGTTCATCGCAGGAATGTTCGTCAACGGTCCCTACGCACTTATCACCACTGCCGTCTCAGCTGACCTTGGCACCCACGGCTCACTGAACGGAAATTCTCGTGCCTTGGCAACGGTTACAGCAATCATAGATGGCACTGGGTCAGTGGGTGCAGCAGTAGGGCCTTTGCTGACAGGCTACATTTCGGTGGAAAGCTGGGATGCAGTGTTCACAATGCTGATGGCAGCAGCATTTGTAGCCGGACTGTTCTTGACCAGGCTTGTGGTGGCAGAGGTTGCAGCGAAGATCAGGGCACGCGCTGATGGGGGTGTCTCACCCGGTTTGAGTGTAGACGGGCTAGTATGATCGTGATTGGAGCGCACTGGCTGTCCAATATAGGTTGTTTGGCTTCACTGGATTCGGGAAGATTGACAATTGGAAGCAGTGAGAAACTGGAGGGGAGATTGGTACTTAGAGTTGCATTTCTCCTGCATTTCTGTGTTTGGGGAGGAATTTGTTTTTGAGCTGGTTGAGGTTTGGTGTACTTGTTGATTGGTAAAACTTGTTATGTTATACACTTTCAATGTTTGGAAACTGAAAAAGAATGCTGAGGATATGTTTTATGAGATGAAATCTGGAGCAAATGGGGCTCATACTGGAAAAAAGGACATGGCTTCTTCCTCCTGAAAACAGCATACAGAAGCTGAAGAAACGGTTTGTTTCATACTGAATCCTGAGATATTTGTTTGTAACAACAATATTGGCTGTCCTGATATAATTTTGGACCTAAACTTTGTGCGTCGTTGCAGTCTAAATCCTGACGATAGCGATACACAATTTAATTGCAAGATGTGAACTCTCTGTGAGTTTGCACCATAATCCTGCAGATGCTTGTTTTCAGAAGCTCGGTCTGACCCAATAGTGCATGACCCTTAAGTTCCAGACTTTGAACATGAAAGGACTCAAGATGTATTGAATAAATATGAAGAGAAAAGAATGACCTGAAGAGTGAGCAAGCGTATATTATTGCAGACTAAGAAGAATAAAAATACAATTTGTGATAAAAAAGATATCTTGACAAGCTCCTAATAAGTTAAACCCTGTGACAGCATGCTCGCAAATGCTCGCTGTTATTGCCAGGTTGCCTCGAATGACTATGAACAACAGATCTTCGAAAAATAATTGCTCTATTTATAAAGAATAGCAAGAAATTATGAGCCTTGACTCAAACTGTCCCAAATCAGTGCAATCATAACTTAAGAAGTCGAAGAACTTGAACGAGCAAGAAATGTCAGTCATCCGATATCCACTCCCATGGTTCAGCCTGAACAATGGACTGCTGTGGCTCAAGGGTCCTCTCATTACACCTGTTGTCTCCGAACTTGATAGCTGTGTCGCCTCTGTCTTCTTCTTCCTTCACCTCTTTCTTTATCTGTTCTTTCTTCACAGTTGGTTGTTACATTTAGGCTCTTCTGGTGCCGCAACTGGCTGAATATTTCTATATTCTCTACCCAAACTGGAAATCTTGAAATCAAACCCCATAAAGCGGTAATGCAATCTTTATAAAAGAGTATGACAGTGCACCAGTGAATACGTAACTATCGAGTCTATCAAGGATGCCACCTGCACATTAACATCCAATACCATAAGTGCCATGAGTCACAATGGATCAATTAGACTGGCAATAAACAAACAAACATAGGATAGCTCATCATGGAGTTCTCGTGAACCATGGGGATAGTTCTCATATGTATGCCCCGAAGCATATTAGGAGAAATGGCATGGTTAATAAATCCGGCAGAACTTGGAATGTATTTCTCCACCAGTTTTAAATAAGTGTTTTCAAATGTCTCTCTCTGCATTATTAATGCGTAGCATATTAAAAAGATATCAGCAAACAATCAAAGGGAAGCAGGGGTCAGATTTAAGGTGGGTTCAGTTATGCGTGTGAGTCACGCACACATACCATAGGCTGGCCTACCATGAGCTGACATATGGGGAGGTTGTCCGGATCCTGTGGAGGGGAGATAATATCTGTTTCTTTTCTAAAAAAACAGCTTTATCACTTTACTGATTCCAAGAATCACAGGATCATCGAAATTGTGTAGCCTTGAAATGTGGAAAGAGAATGAACCTAAGGATTTGGATACTCTCGGATGATGGAATTGTGGGACAGTTGTGCGCTTTTTTTTTTTTTGCCTTTGGTAAATAATAAACATAGTTTTCACCAAAAAAACAATAATCACTAGAAAGCTGAGAAAACTAGTTTCTAATTTTATCTATAAAAAAATATATATAGCAGTAGTAATAGAATAAATCAAGTCAGAATTTTTATACAAAATTTGCAACTCCTTTAATGAATCGTTAATTGAGTACCCAAAATATTCCAAAAGTAACCATAGCACATAGTAGGGGTGGCAATCAGACATATGCTAGACCGAAACCAACCTGATTATTAATCAGCAAACACACTTTAAATCCTAACCCAACCCGAGCGGTAATCAGGTTACCCGAACCCGACCCAGATAACCCAGTTCGCTTTATCATCTATTCAGTTTAAAATAAATTAATAAATCTATGAAAGCAGAATAAAAATCAAAACCATACTTCACCTCAACTTTATAACATGAATAATATTTATTGTAAAAATTATGTCTATTTGTTAAAAAGAAGTTTTTTCCCTTAACAAAGTTAAAAGAAGTTTTAAAACCTTACAAAAGTAGGGACTCGGATCGCCGCCACCCCCAATAAAAGTAAAGACACTAAAATATTATATAGTTTACTATTTTTTTCATGTAGTGTAATTGATGTGAAACGGGGACCCTATGGTGTGGTATATTATTGATAAGTTAAAATTCCGCAATGTTTCACAAAATATATGATCTATAGTGGGAAAGAATTTAAAACGAGCAATGTTACAGATGGGTTTTAACAATCATTTGCAAATGCAGTGTCTAGATAATTTTCGTCTCCAGTAATCCAACACAATACCCAATTAATTGAACAATCTTACTCGCAATATTGAGTTCAATAGATAACAAGCATAACGGAAGAACACACAATCTCATGATTATAGTGGGCAACTGATTAACATGAAAAAGTTTAGATAATAAATAATGTGATGTAATCTAATTAATAATCTGATGCTCGAAAAGAGATATTACCTACCGAGAAGCCACGTTCTCGGGTATCCGATCTCGAATATATTTGTTGTGTTGAATTGGCTTTGATATGATAATTGTACTGATGTTGAACCTGGATGTGTGCAGGTTGTATTGGTTTACAATTGAGGACAAGATGGAACACGCTTGTAATTGTGTGTAGAAGATGGCGCACCGAGCTTGGTGATGAGCAGTACCCGCAAGGAAAGGGGTGGCCAATATTCACAATTTCAACAAGAAGAGGGGCAGGGCCTCTGCTCTTCTCAACACGAGCAAGCCGAGGTTGAAGAGGATTCATCGGGGTCGAAGAGGATTCGTCGGGGTCGAAGACGAGGCTTGTTCAGCCACTGGTGGAGATAAGTGCTTCTCTGCTGGTAATGGCGCATGGAAGGGAGAGGTGAAGGGGAAGTTGTGGACGTTGGATAGGGTTGGCTTTGATTTGTAATTTTTTTTTTGAAAGTTGATTTGTGGAGGAAGGGGTTTGCTTGCATGAGGGAAAGGAAGAGGGAGGCGAACAGTAACAATTGATAATTTTGGGGTTTTGGCTTATTTGGTGGAATTGGAAGTGGCCATGATTGGCTGGATAATTGGGAAGGTTTTTTTTTTTCTGGAAAAGGAAATGGATGGGATAATTTGGGATTTTGAGAGAAGAGGATAAGATTGTAGGAATAACTAGGATATAGCTTCACACTCAAAATCCTATTTTGAAAAGGAGTTTCACACTCAATCTCACTTTTAAATTTTCAATTTGAAAATTCAAAATTTTTATTAATCAACTTCATCCCTTAATCTTATTGATTCATGTCTTTATATAGGCTTACAAGACCACAGCTCTTCCCATATAACTGATATAGAACTAAAAGTAAAAGACTAATACAAAAGAGAGAAAACAAATAAAGAAACAAGCTAGACTCAACAAACTAAAATAATAAAATACAAAATCCAATCAACTGAAACAACTCGAACCATGGTGCTCCTTGGATGTCCGTATCATTCTCCCCAGGTGGGAGAAAACTCGACTCCATCGAGTTAGGTGTGAAAGCCTCTCCTCATGCTCTAATACATCTAGTCTACCTGTTGCAACTCACCACTCAATATGTAATAATCGTTTTCAAACAATCAAATATCATTAGAATACACCAGATGATTTAATCATCTAAAATTGTCATATTTCACTGCTATATTGGGATGAATATCTGAGAGTGGACTCAATGTGTGGACTCTCAGAAAATTGGCTCAAGAAGGCTTACAACTAGTGGGTTGTTTGGGTTAAGATCAACTACTTATAATCCACTGAATACCAACATTGAAAATAAGGCTAATTTCAAAGTCTTTAAAACATATATAACATGAGCATTGCAATTTGAATGCTATAAGATTTTAAAAAATTCAATACTACATCATGCAAATCATTAACAGATCCTGGGGAAACCGTTTCGAACAAATCCGAACTATCATAAGTTGTCAACACTAAAAGTTTTAAATAACTTCCTGACACAAATTCAAAAATTACAGTTAGCATTGCTTCATTCAAATATACCACTGATTTCTCATATATAAATCGTGCACGTGTATGAAAAATGTGATGCAAATTCATATATACAGACTCAGAATAATCTAGAATGAACAGTAACAGAGAGAGCTCATTTTAGTGCCTACATATGCAAAAGGGTAACTTGACTCCTTATTAGATGGAAAATTTTAGGCACTTGATTCAGTAGGTCAACAATACTCATGATCTCTATCAAAAGGGATTATTAGACGTACCAACATAAATGTATGTGGTAGTTTACCTCTTACCTTATTAACGATGACAAGAGATACTTTAACAGGTAAAGTTCGAGTGAAAACACCCTTTTGTTTAACAATAAGGAGGAAAAGTTAATAATCTGCAGAATGTGAGGTTCTCTCATAACGGTATCCCTTAAGTCTTCGGATGTGGATCAATCGCAGATGGTTACATCCTTGATCTGATAACATTTTTTGTCACTATATAGCTCCAAAATTTGTCCTCACAAACATGTGTGTTTATTGGGACAAAGCATTGTTACTTGTTCTCTAGTAACAATTCATTAACTTGTTCTTTGAGTTCAATGGTACAATAGGATCCATCCTATGGTGTGGCAAGCAGAAAAGACTAGCTCTTGGGGCTAAATCAGTGGCGTATTGGGTATCACGAGTCGGTGATGGCTTATCCGGGAGGTCTTCAGAGAGAACTTCGACAAGCTCCGTGATCACAGGGGAGGGTGTTGGCAATAGAGGAGGAAGAGGTCAACGATCAGAATAGACAATGACAATAGGAGTCGAATCTAATGGAAGCAAAGAAGGTGGTGTCGACAGTAGAGGAGAAAGGGGCTCTGGATTTGTTATAAACGGTTCACTAACTTGAGCGACTTTGACTGGAGTTGAGCAGTTGGCAGCAACATGCCCATAGTCTTGACACTTATAACACTTAATCGTGAGACTAAGTTTGGAGAAGTCTATGTCGCTAGACTCCTTAATCACGGGCGTGGCTACTGGGAGAATAGGACTATCAAACTTCGTCACGATCTTTTTTCTATGATCCTATCCAAAGGTTTGTTCATGTTATCAGAGATCCGGAGTAGGTTATTAAGTTGAGCACTTATGACGGCAAGTGTTGTGGCAAGGTCAGGATCCATCATGGCGATGGGGGTTTGACTCGACTCAAAGCTAAATGTTGGGAAATCCTATATGCACTGATTTTTTATACAAAGAAAACAAAACAATTTTCCTAATAAATGCCTAAAAACAAATTCAAATTTTTTAAAAAAATATGAAATTCCTAACTGTGTGATGATGCAAGTTTTCCTACCTAAATCATGCTCTGATACCAAATTGATGTGAAACAGAGATCCTATGGTGTGGTATATCATTGATAAGTTAAAATTCCGCAACGTTTCACCAAAAATATGATCTTCAGTAGGAAAGAATTTAAAACCAGCAATGTCACAGATGGTTTTTACAATCATTTGCAAATGCAGTGTCTAGATAATTCTCGTCTGAAGTAATCCAACACAATACCCAATTAATTGAACAATCCTACTCGCAATATCAAGTTCAATAGATAACAAGCATAATGGAAGAACACACAATCTCATGATTATAATGGACAACAGATTAACATGAAAAAGTTTAGATAATAAATAATGTGATGTAATCCAATTAATAATCTGATGCTCAAAAAGAGATATTACCTACCGAGAAGCCACGTTCTCGGGTATTTTATCTCTAATATATTTGTTATGTTGAATTGGCTTTGATATGATAATTGTGTCGATGTTGAACCTGGATGTGTGCAGGTTGTATTGGTCTACAGTTGAGGACAAGATGGAACACGCTTATAGTTGTGTGTAGAAGATGGCGCACCTAGCTTGGTGATAAGCAATACCCGCAAGGAAAGGGGTGGCCAATATTCACAATCTCAACAATAAGAGGGGCAGGGCCTCTACTCTTCTCAACACGAGCAAGCCAAGGTTGAAGAGGATCCATCGGAGTCAAAGAAGAGGCTTGTTCAGCCATTGGTGGAAATCAGTGCTTCTCTGCTGGTGATGGCGCATGGAAGGGAGAGGTGAATGGGAAGTTGTGGACGTTGGATGGGGTTGGCTTTGATTTGTAAATTTTTTTTCGAAAGTTGATTTGCGGAGGAGGAGTCTGCTTGCGTGAGGGAAAGGATGAGGGAGGTGAACAGTAACAATTGGTAATTTTGGGGTTTTGGTTTATTTGGTGAAATTGGAAGTGGCCCTGATTGGCTGGATAATTGGGAAGGTTTTTTTTATTCTTTTTTCTTTTTTTCTGGAAAAGGAAATGGATGGGATAATTTGGGATTTTGAGAGAAGAGGATAAGATTGTGGATTAACTAGGATATAGCTTTACACTCAAAAATTCTATCTTGAAAAGGAGTTTCATACTCAATCTCACTTTTAAATTTCAATTCAAAAATCCAAAATTTTTATTAATCAACTTCATCCCTTAATCTTATTAATTCATGCCTTTCTATAGGCTTACAAGACTACAACTCTTCCCACATAACCGATATGAAACTAAAAGTAAAAGACTAATACAAAAAGAGAGAACAAATAATGAAACAAGCTAGACTCAACAAACTAAAATAATAAAATACAAACTCCAATCAACTTAAACAACTCGAACCATGGCGCTCCTTGGATGTCCGCATCAGTAATATATAGAGAGAGAGAGATAGACTTGTGTCCTTCCAAAAGGATTTGAGCCTGAATCCTTCCAACTCAAATACAACCATCCGACATTCGAATACAAGATCCACTCCGTTGAAGTTGATCTATATTATTTCAATTATCTATAAATCAAAAATTAAGTGTATTGAATACTTTTTGCCCATCCATCAAGCGACGCAAAATGGACGGCCGAAAGTAGTGAGTTGGTTAGATCTATGTCTTTAGACATACAAATTCTCGATCCGGCCATTTGATTATGATTTAAACATTTAAAAACCCCTACAAATCAATTTTTGTTAGGTTTCAAATATTCTACACCGTTAAACTAACCAACTCACTATTTAGGCCGTCCGTTTTTCTCCTATTTGATGCATGGGCAATGAGTATTCAAAACACTTAATTTTTGATTTATAAATACTTGAAATAATATAAATCAATTTCAACGGAGTGGATCTTGTATTTGAATGTCGAATGTTGGTATTTGAGAGGGAAGGATTCAGTCTCAAATCCTTCTGGAAGGACACAAGTCTATCTCTCTTTCTCTCACTCACTCTCTCTCTCTCTCTCTCTCTCTCTCTCTCTCTCTATATATATATATATATATATATATATATATATATATATATATATATATATATAGAGAGAGAGAGAGAGAGATACAGACTTAGGTTCTTTAAGAATGATATAGAGAAGAATCATTCCCATTCAAATTCAATGTTAAGTCATTCAAACTCGAGTTGATCAACATTATTAAGAGTACTTAAAAACAAAATTAAAGTGTTTTGAATATTTTTTGCTTATTCATCAAGTAGACGCAAAATGAATGGCTGAAATAATGAATTGGTCAGTTTAACGGTGTAGAAAATTTGAAACCAAACATAAGTTAGTGTGTGAGAGTTTTTAAATATTTAGATCATGATCAAATGGTCGGATCAAGAATTTACATGTCTAAAGTCATAGATCTAAATAATATGATACTTTTGGCCGTCCATTTCGTGTCTACTTGATGCATGAATAAGAAACTACCAACCACTTGATTTTCTGTTTTTAATTACTTTAAATAATGTAAATCAACTTCACCGGAGTTGATCTTATATTTGAATGTCGTAGCATTGAATTTGCGTGAAAAGAATTCATGCTCAAATCCTTCTAAAAGTAGCCACACACACACATATAAGAGAAATGTACCTTAGATGTCATCTAACATAACTCCGTCAGATGTCGCATCAAAACTCCAATCTCTTTATCATTTTTTTTTACAATCCGACCGCACATTATGATCTTCATGTTTCAAGATGTAAACATATCAAACATCACGTGGTTTGGAGTTCGTTTACTCATGTATGTTGAAAATTTAACGATTTTTCAACAATAGAATAAATAAAACCATTAGATCAAATGATTAAACTGTTGGACACGGAAAAGAAGGAGGTGTAAATTTCCTTGAATCAGATGAAAAATTACAACAGACTAATCTTCCGGTTACAAGGGAGGGAGGATGTTGAAACTTGAATCCCCCCTTTGTTTAGTGCTGGGTTCTTCGTGTGGCGGTGGAGAGTGAATCTTGTTCTCCGTTGACCAGATGACCGTCTGGATCGTCAAGGGATCTTCTCCTTGGCAGGTAGAAGGAGTAACTCAGCCCCGTCTACCAAAACTCTAAAAGAGAAGGTAGGCGAAGAGCAACTTGTACGCAGCAAGTTAGCTTGAAGAGTCGAGCTCTCTCTCTGTATGTGTCGCGCCTGTTGATATCTCTCGGTCTCTTTATGTCTATTGATGCCCTTCGATTTCTTCTGATGCTCTCTCCCCTCCATAGCAACTGGGCTATTTATATAGGCTGTAGGGGGTGAACGTGCCCCCTAAAAATACTCCACGATGAGAGCCAACTTCCCCGCTACATGGGCGGTGAATGGTGCCATAATCGGGGTGGTTGTAACCGAGACGCGGGTCTGGACCCTAGCGCCTTGAGGTTGAGACGCGGGTTTGGACCCTCGCGTCTTGAGGTTGAGACGCGGGTTTTGAGCCTACGCGCCTTGGTTCTGAGACGCGGGTTCGGACCCTCGCGTCTTGAGGCTGAGATGCGGGTGTCGGGCCCACGTGCCTTAATGCTGAGACGCGGGTTTGGACTTTTGCGTCTTGATTGTCACATTTAGCCTTGCGTCTGGATCTTGGATCTCTGCGTTTTGGTGGCTTGTCTTGGTGATTTTTAGACAGCCTACAGAACCCCCTCCAAAGTTTTCGATATTCCGCAGTTAACTGGGACGGATTTCGAAATACTTTGGATTCTAGCTGCATTTGCCTTCATGACTAGACTGTTAATGCTCCGGGTTTGATCTATTCTGGAGTTGGTCTTCGTGAGTGTACTGTTGAACTCTTTGAAGCCACCGGAGTTGATCATGTTGAGTGTCTAGATACACAGTCTAAACCTCCCCGTTTGCTTTTAAGTCTGTCACGGGTGCGCTTTAAGCCAGGAGTGGTTGGTCTTCTGCTTGTGCCAGTGTACTGTTGAACTGATTCGCAGAAGCAGGGACTGAACGCGGGTTCCTTTTTGAAAAACAGAGATGAGACTGCTTTAAAGACGCGACTTCTTAGCGAGACGCGACCTTTTGGCAATGGAAACGCGACTGATCTTCATAAGGCAGACGCGATGTTCAGCTGAAGACGCGAACTTCGGAGAGACGCATCTTTTGAATATAGACGCGATTGTCTGGGCGCATTTATGGCGATGCTGACGGGGCATATCCATCGAAGAGACATGGCCGTCGGGTGCGAGTCCGTGCCACGTCATGATTGCGCTGCCAGTTGGCCTGGGGAACCGACGGGATTTCACCTTTTGGCGCGCGGATTTCCTGGCTCATTAAATGATCCGTGCCACGTGTCGAGCGACGATTCGCTGCAGAGTCGTGGCGCATGATCTTCTCTGTGCGTTAAAGTGATTTTGTTCCACGCGTCGAACAGAGATTCGCCGCAGAATTCATCGGGCCATACGCTGCGTATCTTCGCGAATCCTTGTGCCTATAAAAGGCCACAGTTGGGAAGATTCCTCTTCTTCTCCGAACGCACTCGCTGATAAAATTAAGAAAGAGAATTTTCCCTTCTGTTCATCTGTTTAACCTCGGATTGAATTAGCAATGGCACCCAAGACCAAGCCGACTGCTTCTTCTTCAAAGGCGACCGTCGCCGAGGCCCGGAGGGGCAGCTCCTCCTCTGCGCAGGATGTTGTTCTCCAAGGTCTCCAAGGTAAAATGCCTTTTAGGCGTGAATTTCGCCATTAAAGGAAGTTCAAAGAACCCTTAAGAACCCTTAACACACAAATTTAAATCGTGTTTGATTCCCAGACGCAGTCTTTGGGTTGATAACCGAGGCGCGGGTTTGATGACCCGGTGCCATTAGGTCCTGCCTTTTGGACCCTTCACTTAGAATATTTCTAATTGTGAAGGGTTTAAACGCGGACTTTGATCCTTGCGTTCTGCAACATCAGGTGCTGGTTCTTACGGTCTGGCGCCTGAGTCCAAGTACTTGAATCTCATAAGTCTTGGTTTGCAAAACGCGGATCTTGCAGGTCTGGACGCGGATTTGATAATTCCTGCGTCCAGTATCTCCTCTGCGTTTGGACGTGGATTCGCAGGTCTGGACGCGGGTTTGATAATTCCTGCGTCTAGTATCTCTTCTGCGTTTGGACGTGGATGCGCAGGTCTGGACGCGGATTTGATAATTCCTGCGTCCAGTGTCTCTTCTGCGTTTGGACGTGGATGCGCAGGTCTGGACGCGGATTTGATAATTCATGCGTCCAGTGTCTCTTCTGCGTCTGGGTTATGAACACTTAGCATTTTTTCCTTGCTTTTGATAAAGTATCTAACTAAGTGTCCTTTTCTTTTTGCAGCGCCACACCTTACTACTTCACTCGCCAAGACGCGCCACTTTGGACATGTAGGTGGTGCTGACCGGGACTTGACCTTTGTGCTACAAAGGACTGTCCCTGTGACTGCTGACCAGTCGCAGGCTCGTGAGGAGAGGCTCTCGAATGTTGACATGAGGACTCTTCGGGTGCATATGACCGATGCAGCATTCACAACGGATGCTGGCATCAAGCTGGAGAAGCCTGCCTTCTTCTTCGGAGATCGTATCCACGATGGCGGCTATCGCGTGTATGACGGAACTTACAAATGGCTCCGTCAAATAAGGGGTGGAAGATTCTTTCTTCCGGACATGGAGAGGATGTTCCCGCTGTCCTATTTCCAGCACATGTCCGTCCCTCGGAAGATGGAATGGGACCTTTCTCGATATGTCCCTGAGATTACTCTCGGTGATTTGGGCTCCCATAAAGTACACCGTCATGATAGCCATGACAGGTCGATTATCGGCCTTTTCCCTGGGTCGCGCAAGTCTGAGGTTCCGGCTGGAGAGATATCACAACTTGGCACTACCTTCCTCAACGCATTCATGGAAGCGGAGGGTGATTATCCGGTTGGGTTCCGTGCGCCCGGGTGGGTCCATTCCACGGAGAACTATTGGTGGGGCAGGATGGTCGGCTTTGTCCTTACCGAGCTCGGGGATCTGCTAAAGCGTGTGGGACTGTACTCGGCAGTCAGGGCCGTGCAGTGGGGGATCCCTCAAACCTCTCAGAACTTCTTCGGGGTTCTAGAGCGTTATAATTCTTTGACGGGGACGTTCTTCACTCCGGTCGGGGAGATGGGCCTCGCTCTGCACGAGCTGCATGAAGTCTCAGGATTGGCAACAGGGGACATTCCCTATGAGGAATATGTCCCGACCACTGTGGAGCTTCACCTTTTGAAGGAGGAGTATCCCCTAATATATGAGACCTACTGGGAAGTGCTATGTCACTTCCACATTTGCGGCCAGATAACCAAATGGCGGTCGCAGGGAGTCAAGCAACTGTCTTGGGCCAGTTACTTGTTCAACAACGTCAACACCAAAGACCATCTGATAACCCGATTCGCTCCCAGCTCCGATAGGGAGATTGAAGACAGGATCGACCAGGCTTCTGACAGCTTCTACACCACGGAGTCGAACGAGGACGGTTTCGACCCTGACTTGGTTTTTGAAAGCTTTCACCATCAAGCCCGGACCCCTATCTCCGATCGGGCGCTGTTGGCGGGCTTTCTGATGCTGTGGCTGAAGCGTTGTGTGGTGCCCACGCTGCCACATGAAGTTATTGTTGCTGACGTGGTGTACCCGGCGGTGCTCCTGGCTCATGGCAACCCCATAGCCCTTCTCCCGGCCGTGGCGGCTGGTATTCAGAGAGGGCTGCGGGCGCTAGCTAAGAATTTCTGCGAGCCACCGAAAACTGCAGACTCTGAGAGAAAGCTGTATATTGACTCAGAGGGGAATCCGACGGTGAAGCGTCCCAACCCTCGGGTCGAGCTGCCTTACACGTACCTCATGGCTTGGTACGTGATGCATTGCCCTTCCTTGATGACGGCGGTGCGTTGGAGGGAGAGTTCTGTCCCTTTTGTACAGCGGTTGGAGGGTTCGAACTGGCGTGATCCTTATATATATTACATCCGGAAGTGCCTTTCAGACCCTGCGAACTACCAGCTCAATCGTTGCCTCCCCCAGATCCCTGGTGCATCTTTCGGGGATCTACTTATTGATTCTGCGGGCCAGATGATTTCACGAGGTTATCCACGGGAGCCTTCTGGTGGTTGCTCAATATTCGGCCCGGATATGTGCTTTTCCGGCAAGGGACGTCATGCACTATTGAGCCATACATGCCGAATCGCTTCGCTCGACAGTTCGGCTATGATCAGCTCTATGTCGGGAACCCCAATGCTCGACTCGCCTTCGAAGGGAACCTGTTCGAGGGTGCTCGGGCCTGGTACTACAGTGTGGCTGGAGGGACGGGAGCAACTTTCCGTCTACCTCTCGAGGGGCCCAAGTGCCATATGAGCCTCAGCTTCTGCACTTGGTACTCCCAAGCCATCCAGACACCAGACTTTTTTCCGGCGTTTTCATGCATCGAGAGCATCAATGCAAGTCTCGAGGCAAGGACAGAGTCCGGTAAACCGTCGAAACTCGTAGAACAGTACCTGAAGGCCCAGAAGGAGGTCGGGAGAAGAACGAGAAGGGAGCCACGAGCCACGACCACCAAGGGCGGAGCCGCAAGCGACTAAGGCGGAGCCGCGAGCAACAAGGGCAGAGCCGCAAGCAACTAAGTCTCGACAGGCGGTGAGCAAGCGTCGTCAGGGCTCTACTTCCACTGCTGGGCCTGCCCGTAAGAAGGTGCGGAGAGACTTGGCGCCAGCAGTTTCTGTACCAGCGGCCATCCCTTCTGGTGTCAGGGAACTGTCGACAGCTGTGGTTCCACCGGCAGTTATCCCTTCTGATGTTGGGGAACTGAGGGAGGAGGATATAGCTGAAAAAGAAACTCCTCTAGTCCGTGTTCCCAGGTCGCTTAGCAGAGACCACGGGTCTGCGGAGGAAGGGGAGCTCGTTGATCGATCCACCGCCACTGACGAGGATGAGCAGCTAGAGGTCGACATCATGAGCGGAGGAGATGTCGATATTCCGGGGATTTTAGCTCATCCCGAGCCTTCTTCTACTCATGAAAGAAGAGATGAGGCACAGCAGTCGGGGTCTCCTTGTGTCTTCATCTCCAGTCCTCGGGCAATTGATCCCAGTCCTACCACTGGGGTAATTGGAGGCAAGGCTCCGATTGCAGAGCTTCCTCGCGTTGAGCTGTCTTCTTCCTCGTACTCAGGGGAAAGCGAGTTTGAAGACGAGGTCGACTACGGTGATGAACCCACTCTTCCTGATCCGAGCAAGTTCTCCCATATCTCGGAGGAAGAAATGTACGGGGGGGAACCGTTGACGGCGCCATCACCGTTGGCGACAGTTGCTCCCATTGCAGGTACTTTCACCCAAGGGTTCGATATCTCTGGACCTCCCAGGTGGTAAGGAAGTTCTGATATTTTGAATGTTTCGCTTTTCACCTTTGTGGCTAATGTTGTGGTCATTTGCAGAGAGAACTAAGGGGGCTCAGGTGGAGAGTCCAATGATTGATATCCCTCCAGAAGGCCACACGGCTCAGGTCTCGGCTGAAGTTTCTGAGGAGGAGATTCCTGCAGAGATAGCACCTCTGGAAACGCCCTAGGCTACTTCTGCTCTAGCCGTATCGGTGGTCAGCACAACTCTTGTGCGAGAAGATCCGCCTTATCCCGTGACAGAAAAGGGGTCGGGAAGCTTCCCAGGTGGTGACGATATGGGGGAACTGGCACGCCAGATGGTGCAACAATTCTTTGCTTCGATGGGATCATGTATTGATCTCATCTTACGTGGAAGCAGCTCCTTCAATTTTGCCCAGACGCTTCTCAGAAATCTGGCTGAGAACGTCGAATTAACCGGAGGCCCCTCACTTGCCCAGGCGTGTCTGCGGGTGGTGGAGCAACTGGGAGACGACCTGCACGAGCTGAAGTCTTTGGAAAATGCCAGCTCTTCTAGTGAGGCCCAGGCCACCCTAACTCGGCTCTTAGCTGCTCAAGAACAAGAGCGACAGGAGGCAGAGGCACAAATAGATGCAGAGATCCGCAGCCTCGAATATTCCCAGGCTGAATGTCAGAAACTAACTGAGGATTCAAGGGAATCCGAGATTGTCATGCAGAGCACGGAGCACGTCATCATCAGTGCTCGGGACACCATTGCCAAGGCTCGGGACACCATTGCCAAGGCAGAAGCTGTGCTTGCGATCAATGAGAAGAAGCTTGTTACCATCAAAGAGGAGCTTGCGGAGCAACAGGCGGCTAAGGCGCGAGCTGAAGAGAGTCTGTCTCTACATTCTTCCAGGGTGGAATCTCTGCGAGCGCAGCTGGCTGCAAAACCCTTCCTATCTGAAGAGGAGCTGCGGGTCCAAGCCATGATGGAGGCTGAGAAGGCACGTCAGATCAAGATGCATCATCTCAGGGAGCAAATCCGTTCCTTGGCGAACCAGGACATTTAGCCTTCTTTTCTTTTTTTTTTTTTGTAAAGAAAAGGACACTCTATTTATCAGAGTGTTTGTATCCACTTTTGATATAAAAAGGACATTTTTTGTTCCATCTTCTTTGCTTAGCTGTGGATGAATCCAACTTCTTGATCACTGGCTGTGAATACTGAACTTAGGTAAGACTAAGTTCTTTCAATGAAACGCAGCATCGACTCGCGGCCTCTGTTCACAGGGAGACGCGGGTATCAGTTCAGAAGAACTTGGGCAGAACCAAGTTCTTTGGGCGAAACGCAGCGTCGATCCATAGGGAGACGCGGCCATGAGTTCAGAAGGACTTGGGCAGAACCAAGTTCTTTTGATGAGACGCAGCGTCAATCCATAAGGAGACGCGGCCATGAGTTCAGAAGAACTTGGGCAGAACCAAGTTCTTTTGATGAAACGCAGCGTCAATCCATAGGGAGACGCGGCCATGAGTTCAGAAGACGCGGCATCCGTCTGTAGGGAGAGACGCGAATCTGCTTCGCTAGGAAAGACGCGGATCAAGCAGACGCGAGGGACGCAGCCTTGTGCATTTTCCATTAATCCCAAAATGGACTAAGTGTTCTCCTTTAAAAAGGACCCCGTTTGCTGAGGGGACGCGACTTTGCATCACGCGGACATTCCTCTAGGACGCGGGTGATCGTCATCCAATCTGGGGAGGGGACGCGAATTTTGGATACGATTCTTCAGTCTGCGTCTTGGTGTAACCTCCCAGGCGTTACATACAGCCTGTCATAAAGATTTGATGTGATCTTCAAATCTCTATTGATGATCGGGAATGCAGATTTTCCGCTGTTTCCCGAAGCGGTTATCCACGCGTCGGCTTCTTATTGGTCTTGAGCGTTAATTCCCTTTAATGAGAAACCGATGCGGGTGGTTGGAGATTGGCGCCTGCGACGGTTTTCGAAGCGGCGTTACACGCGTCAGTCCCTTATTGGACCTTGACAATCGTGCGGTCATTAAGGCCGGCGGTTCAGATTAAGAGATCATTAATTGCAGTTATCGGGGGCTGCCTATAAATAGGGCGCACCCTCTCCCTTCAATCCAATCTTTGGACTGTTTTCTTTTTGAGAGCGAGCGCTCTGAGAACCTTCATCCTCTTCAGAGTATTGTCTCCATGGATGAGGATGGCTCTGTGGATGAAGATGACCCAGGGCTTGTATGCTCCTGTTTGGTCTCTTCGGGGCAGAGTGTCTCTCTGATCATCTTGCACGTCCGCGTTTGGACGCAGAGAGCCCGACTCTTGGTAGAGGCCTCTGTTGGTACGCCGTCCCGATTAGCCATGATATTTTAATCTACCACGGCCTGTACCTTGGCATCATCATTATCTGGACCCCCTCACGAAGTCTGTGTTGGTGCATTCCTTCTGGAATTTGCGCCACAGACTTGAACTTCTCTGGACGCGAGTGCAGGGGTCTTTGGCACTTGGCGCTGGCTTTGTTCACAAAGCTTGCGTTTCAAAGCCACTGTCTTGGCGCGTTTTATGGCTACTGCTTTGGACGAATTCCAAAAAGGTTTCAGACCCGAGCCTTGCAACTCTTGTTCACTCAACAAGGAGATGGCAACTTTCGGCGTCTGTGCCTTTTCGGCGTCTGTGCTTTCGACTTGGGCGCAGAATGAGACCGCGTTTTGATTCGTGTTTGTCTCTGCTGACGCAGCAGTTTGGCTCACTGCGTGGGTCATTCCCGCGTCTGCTTGGCTGACTGCGTGGATCATTCCCGCGTCTGCAGTCTGCATTTGCGACTTAGTTTTTCTCTGTTGAAACATACTAAGTTGCAGATTGTTCTGATTCCTTTGTTTCATTCCTTGCAGGTAGACTTGCTGGTTTGCTGGGCCCCTGGAAGGATGCTTTGGCCGGCGAACTTGTTCGATGTTCACCTATAAGAGAGTATATTATGGTCCTCGTCACCTATAAGAGAGTATATTACGTCTCTGACGAGGACCCAACCCTCGCCAAGGTCTCTTCAGATCTGCTTCGCCATTCATGCCTGCTGGCAAGAGATGGTCAGGCTATGCATGACGGCGATGAGGGTTCCGGTGGTTGTGGTGGCGGACAAGATCCTCTTCCTCTCCCACTCCAGAAGTGACATCAAGGACAGTCTATGTCCGTTGGATGGCCTGCTAGGGAAAGAGACGCTCCTGAACGAAGGGTTGCAGGACTTTCTGTTGCCACCAGACCTCAAGAACACCATTGCTCTTAGCTTAGTCAGCTAGGGCGCTTTCGATGTTTACATCATGCATTGTGGTGTAACCAGCTTCTATTGTAGCCACAAAACATCGCGCACTTGGAATCAGACGCGGCTTATAAGGAGTGAGTGCAACCTCTAAGAGAGAGAGAGGGACTTCTTTGTACTCCTTAATTGTAACACTCAATCTTATTGTATAAGAGAGCGTTTTTACTGTAACACTCCATCTTATTGTATAAGAGAGCGTTTTGTATCACTTTCATATGTTTGGAAATAAATAAAAGTGACACTTTTCTTTTTGCCTCTTTCATTGTCTTGAACTTTTTTGTCTTAGACTCGTAGAAGCAAAGAATCTTTGACTTTGTTAAAATTATGATGGTAACTTTAATAAGTCAAATTTTGTAAGAAAAGATCCTATTTCAGGAACTCTCACAATACTGTCAGAGGTGTAATATTAACTTGACAGGGATGAAATGACTTTTTGGTGGACCTGCCACTTTGTAATAGAAAGTGACAAGTAGAATTTGGTACCCCCAGGGAGGGTGAACTCTGATCAGAGGTTTAGAATTAACTTAATCGAGTTCAGCTGGGGATTTGATGAAAACACTGTTAATTGGTGTAATATTAACCTAACAATGTTTTTAGGTGGACCTGTTATTCTATTGAAGAGAATAACAAGTGAGATTAGACTCGTGGAGAGTCTAGGAAGGTTTGTTACCATCAGAGGTGTGATATTAACTTGACGGGTTGAAAGTGGTCTTGTCGGAAGTGTAATGTTAACTTGACAAGGATGCGAGTCAGAGGTGTGATATTACCTTAACTCAGAAGTATTTCAGTTTTGTTTAGGAAAAACTGAGAATGTCACTGCCATAGGTGTGATGTTTAACTTAACAGTGAGGTAATGCTAGAGGTGTAATGTTGAACTTAGCATTGGTCATCTCGACTTGGACAAGGAAGTCGAGGAAAGGTCATGGCCATAGGTGTATTGTTGAACTTAGCGATGACTCAGATGCTAGAGGTGTAGTGTTAACTTGGCATCATTCATTTCAGCTTCGATGTGGAAGACTGAAGAAAAGTGACTGTCAGAGGTGTAATATTAAACCTGGCAGAAACTTGAAGTACTGCTTAGAGGTATAATGTTAACTTAAACAGTAGTTTTGTCAGAGGTGTGATATTAACTTGACAAGAATTGGCTTGAGCCGAAACAGTTTGAGGACCTGTCATTCTATGGATGAGAATTGACAAGTGAGATTTGAAGTGCCAGAGGTGTAGTGTTAACTTGGCAAAATGTAGAGTTGACAAGCAAGATTTGTACTCTACAAGGGGTATCTCATTACCAGAGGTATGGTGTTAACTTGGCAACGATTGTTTTTTTGTGGTCCTACCATTCTGTGGATGAGAATTGGTAAGGGATTTTGGAGGAAAGAGTGGAATCAAGTCCACTTAGGATTTTTAGCAAACCCCCAGCTATCAACGGATTTGAGGTGCCTTTACCAACTACCGTTTGAGTTGGGCTAGCCATGCTATTCCCCTCAGCATGATGAGTTGTCGAAGACTTATGTTGGGCTTAAAAGCCAACATTTTCCTCTATCCTTAGCCGTTGGAGGCGTCGGATGTTAATGAAGAAATTCTTCTTGCTTTGATCAGAGGTGTACTATTAACTTGATCAGCGGAAGAATACCATCTAAGGATAGTACTTCTTCAGGAATCTGCCATTGATTGGCATCATAAGTGTATCGCCATTCGAGGTTATGAGGCGATATGATCCATTCGAGTAGACTGACTCTACCACAAATGGTCCTTCCCATTTGGGTTGGAATTTTCCTTTTGTCTTGTGCGTCATCACCATGGGTCTTCTGACGGCTAAGACAAGATCGCCTTTCTTGAAAGTTCGTACTTTAACTTTCTTGTTGAAGGCTCTGGTGATTCGAGCTTAGTAGAGCTCGATTTGCTGTTGGGCTTGCAGACGCTTGTCGTCTAAGGCCTCCAGTTCCTGGAGTCGCTGTCGATGCTTCTCCTCTGTCGTCATCTCCGCTGTCAAGGCGACGCGTAGAGATGGAATTTGGATTTCCAGGGGAAGCACGGCTTCACATCCGTATACCAAGGAAAACGGCGTGGCCTTTGTCGGGGTTCGCACTGTTGTGCGATAGGCCCATAAGCATTCGCCTAGCTTGTCGTCCCAGTCGCGTTGACTCTTCGAGACGAACTTTTTGAGAAGCTTGCCAATGGTCTTGTTTAAAGCTTCTGCGAGGCCATTAGCGGCAGGATAGTATGCCGTTGAGGACACACTCTGGATTCTGAACTTAGCGCAGAATCTCTGGAATGCCTGGCTGATGAACTGGGGTCCATTGTCATGGACAATCCGCCAAGGTACACCGAAACGGTAAATAACGTGATGTTTTACGAACTTGATCACGTTGGACGACTTCACCTCCTTCAAAGGAATGGCTTCGGCCCATTTGGAAAAGTAATCAGTTATTGCTAGAATGAACCGATGTCCCTTTGATGATGGTGGGCTGATAGGACCAACCACATCCATCCCCCACATTTCAAATGGCCATGTAGAGGTCGTAGAGTGGAGGTACCCTGGTGCTTGATGGATAAAATCTCCATGTATTTGGCAAGCGTGACATCTTTTGGCATAGGCGACGGCGTCGGCAACCATCTTGGGCCAATAGTAACCCAACCTTTGGAGTCGATGTGCTAGTTTTGGGCCAGGTTGATGGGCTCCGCACGTACCGTCGTGGGCCTCTTTCAATACCTCCTGGGCCTCTTTTGGTGAGAGGCACCGGAGTAAGATCCCGTCATGCGACCGACGATACAATGTTCGTGTAATCGCATTATAGTAAAACTTAGGGGCTTTCCTTCGAATGGCAGCCGCCTCTTTGGCGTCCTCAGGCAGGATGCCGTACAAGACATAGTCGATGTAGGGGAATCGCCAGTCTTTAAGCTCTGGACCGGCCGACAATTCCAGCACTTCTTTGCCTTGACAATCTCCCTTTGACTCCTGATAGTCCTCGAGAGTATTTTTCGGGCAATGCAAGTCGTGCCTGTAGACGAATATTTTCTCCATTGCTCCAGCTGGAAGAGCTAGGGAGGCTGCAAGGGATGCAAGTGCATCGGCGTGCGCATTTTGCCTGCGCGGTACATGGTCGATGTAGAAGTTAGCAAACCCTCGGCCATGCGGATAGTTGCGTTGTAATAGGGTACTAAGTCTTCATGTCTGACTTCGTACTCCCCGCGAATTTGGCTGACGATGAGTTTAGAGTCACCGTATGCCTCGAGATTTTTAACGCCAATCTCATCGGCGAGCTGCATCCCGATCAATAGAGCATTGTACTCCGCCACATTGTTGGAACAAGGCTCCGTTAGCGAGACAGCTCGGGAGATCACATAATTTTGTGGGGAGACAAGTACTACTCCTACCCCCGCCACTACGTGTCCCTTGGGGCTTGTCCTTGATGCACCGTCGAAGAAAAGTTGCCACACTTGACTTTCGAACGATGTCTGAGTCAGGTAGACTTCGGCCACTTCGTCTGGGAGATCCTCGTAGACTTTGGCTGCCCTCGGCTCTGGGTGTTCAGCTAGGAAGTCTGCCACCGCTTGTCCCTTAATGGCTTTCTGCGGCAGAAAGTGCATATCATACTGGGATAGCAACATGGCCCATTTTGCCAGCCGGCCATTTAGTGAAGAAGGCTTTGTCATAAGTAACCTCAGGGGGTTGACTTTTGATATGACATTTATAGTCTGGCTTACCAGATAGTGTCGCATTTTCTGAATGGCGAACACTAGTGACAAACATTCCTTCTCGATCGGGTTGTACCGATGTTCGGCTCCGATCATTGTTCTACTCAGTTAGTAGATTGCCTGTTCTCGTCCTTCTTCATCATTCTGAGCTAGTAGAGCTCCCAAAGAATGGTCCATTGCCCGGACGTACACCAGGAAAGGCTTTCCGGACACCGGGGCTGCAAGGACTGGTGGGTGAGGTATTGTTTGATTTCCTCAAACGCTTGTTGGCAAGCATCGTCCCAAATGAACGAGACACCCTTCTTCATCAACTTAGCGAAGGGCTGGCATCTTCCGGAGAGGTTTGAGATGAACCTGCGGATGTACGCCAATCGACCCTGTAAACCCCTGAGTTCCTTGAGGTTTCTCGGGGGTTGCATCTCTTGGATAGCGCGGACTTTCTCCGGATCCAAATGGATTCCTGTGGAAGTCACAACAAATCCTAGGAATTTGCCACTGGCTACCCCCAGGAAGGACTTGGTGGGGTTCATCTTCAATTGATGAGCCCGCATGATGTCGAAGACCACCTTCAGATCAGCTATGTGATCTCCTTTAATGCGACTTTTCACCGCAATGTCATCGACATAACATTCCACCGTTTTGCGCATTTGCTGATGGAAAATGGCATTCATGGCCTTTTGGTAGGTTGCCCCCGCATTCTTCAGTCCAAAAGGCATGACAGTATAGCAATATACCCCTAGAGGAGTCCTGAAGGAGGTATGCTTTTCATCATCAGGATACATTTTGATTTGATTGTATCCTGAGAATCCGTCCATGAAGGACATTCGTTCGAATCCACAAGTATTGTCAATCATAACATCTGTGATTGGCAATGGGAATTCGTCTTTGGGGCAGGCCTCGTTTAGATCGCGGAAGTCGATGCAGATCCTGATCTTCCCGTTCTTCTTGGAAACGGGGACGATGTTGGCTACCCAGTCGGGATGTTGTTCTTCCCTGATGAAGCCAGAATCAATAAGTTTTCTGACTTCTGATTGAATTGCCTCCATTATTTCTGGGCGAAACCGTCGCTGTTGTTGTTTGACAGGCTTTACGTCCGGATTGATGTTGAGGCGGTGCATGGCCACTTGAGGATCAAGTCCTGGCATGTCCTCATAATTCCAGGCGAAGACGTCTATATACTCTTGTACAAGAGATATTAGATCCTTCTTCTCTGAAGGTGACAGGCCGTCACTTATGAAGATGGGCTTAGGGTTAGCCTCATCTCCTAGGTTGATCTGAACAACCTTGTCTTCTGTGGGTGGCTCACGCTGTTCAAAGCGGGTATCCCAAAGAGCATTTAAATGTTTGATCCAAGGATCTGTATCAGATTGGATCATTTCTTCATTTCCATCTTCCAGGTGGCTTGTCGAAACCATGTTCACTGAAATTTCCTTGAAGATGTTGCCGACACTGACATCTGACTCCCAAGATGATGTGTCTGAAGAGTAATCGTTGCTCGACGATTCTTGAGAATCGGAGGCTGATGGGACCGGAGTTGATACATAGCCCAACCCCCGGCGCGTCCGATGATAATAATCGGGGGCCTTCCCTTTCGGCACAAAGGATCGAAGTAGCGTTCTCCTTCCTTTGCCGAAGTTCAACCCGGGTCTGTTGGTTAGATCATACCCCATGCACTTCATCATTTTGAGTGCTTTTGGTTCATAATGACTGAGCTGAGGGGATTCCTCCTCACTTTCCGATTCTTCGCGGGGCGTTGGTTCAGTCGTCATTCGCCCAAAAAGGATTGGTTTTTGGCCTTTTCGTCTTGTCGGAACCATGAATATAGATTCCTGCGCATCACCATTATCCTGGTATGTCCCGAAAGATGATTTTACCGGTACATGCAATGATGTCAAAGCATCCATTGCCGACCAGATGTCATCGTCTACGTCGGTACTAGTATCCGACGGTATTGAATCGGATGCACACGCAGAAAAATACTCAAAGTCTAAATTCTCATTAATATACCAACCGCCTGCATCGTCGGTGGTATTATCAACATCGAGCTTATTAGTGCTCTTTACAAGTGGTTCCAACTTCCACAGGCACTCTTCTTGCTCGGGCTCAGTGTCAGCCTCATTACCAGTCTGGCACCTCCAGTTGCGGGGTTTCATCCACCGGATCCTGATATAGGAGGGAGTCCGTGAAATAATTTTCGACCCCCTTAAACGGATACCTTTCGGCAACCAACGTTTGCACCTTCCCACTCGCGTCAATGTATTTCATGACTTGGTGAAGAGTGGAGGGAACATGGAGTTGTGGTGGATCCATGATCGTCCCAGCAGCAGATTGTAGGAAGTGTCGGCATCGATGACGTAGCACGTCACCTCCGACTTGAGGCTCCCAATCTGGCACTTGAGCTTGATATTCCCCATCGGACGGGTGCCGTTGGCATTGAACCCGTAGATGGTTGTCTGTGTAGGGCTCAGACGGTGGGTAGGGATGCCGAGGTGTTGCATGACTCGGCGGGGCATGATGCTCAATGCGGACCCTGGATCTACCTGAATGCGGTTCACCTCAGATGATCCGATATAACCTGTGAAGTACAGGGGTCGATCATGCTTCCCTTTAACCTGCATATCATCTGCCGTGAAGGTAATGCAGGGAGCATTCTGGGAGGTGTGGAGACAATTCTCTACATCTTCCTTCTTTGGCACCTGGGTCATAAAGACCTCAGCATTTGCCAGAGCTTCTTGTAGAGCCTCCCTGGTCGACTTTGATAGTCTTAGAAGCTCATACAGGGTGATCCGCGCCGGGATGTTGGCCAATTGAGCCAAGACATCAAAGCGGTAAGGCGTTGTGGATCCTTCCGCTATACCCTTTTGAAGAGCTCGAGAGAATCGAGTCTCTTTTTGTTTCTCCACTGGTGGCTTCGTGGAGGGCCTAGTTGGCTCTGCAGCCGGTTGTGGAGGGTTTGCCGCCACTTCGCCGTACTGCTTCAAGTAGGGCTGTCCTGAACGAGTCCCCGTCATTGGTTGGTTGGGCTCTGCGGCCAAGACTATTGTTTCCTCTTCTGAATCAGTCAGTGAGGGAACATCATCCTCTGCTTCTCGGGAGGAAGCACATACCACATGGCAGGACGAAACTTTTGCCTTGCCTTTGGACTTCCTGTTGGTTACAGTAGTCCACTGCTGGCTGTCCACTAGGTCAGGGTGGACCCACATGATTTCCCCTTGAGGCGTAGGGACGGGTACCAAGCCCTTCTCCTGCTGCTGGTGAGGGTCTGTGTTGACCACTCTTAGTTCTCCTCTTGGGATTGGGACCACCCCTGCAGGTGCTGGAGGTTGTTTTCCAAACTGGAGAACCGACGTCATGTTGGCTGTCACCTCCTTCTGTTCTGGTCGGAGTTTCAACACCTCCGCGTCAATCAGAGCCTGAAGGATGTCCTTGAAGATGTAACAGCTTCTGGTAGGGTGTCCCAACATCCTGTGGTACAAGCAGTAGTTGGGGTTGTCGGTCTTGCCGACTTCCTGAGGGCGCCTGGCCTCAGGGAGCTTCAGTCGGTTGCTCTTGTTGAGTAGCTTGAAGAGCGAATCGACATGTTCCTCCTTGAAGGAATACTGCTTGTTGGCGCGGGGTTGGCTTGAAGAGCCACTCGCCTTGGCTGGTTGAGGTTTGGTGGGAGATTTGGTCTCCGTCGCCAAATTATCCTTCCGCTTTGTCTGGAGGGAGGTGTCTGGCGCTCGCCTAGTTGACCTCTCCGGCCGCGGCTTGCCTTCTTCTGCCCTGACGCGGGCAACAATCTCCTCAGCCTGTTCACCTTGTTGGACTAATTGTTTCCAGGTGCGGCTTTCAGCAACTCCTATTTGAGCAAGGAGTGAGGTTTGGAGGTTGTGGCGGCATGTTTCCACCAGGGTGGCCTGGGTCATACCGCTTGGACACCGGAGTGCCACGTTCCGAAATCTTTCCACGAAAGATTTGACGGACTCTCCCTTTCGCTGTCTCGTAGCTAACAGGGTGGGCATTGTGACCTCGGAGTCATCTTCGAAGAAGCGTGTTAAGAACAGCTTCTCCAAGTCGCCCCAGTTCTTGATAGAACCTTCCGGGAGTTTCATGAACCACTCAAAGGCCAACCCTTTCAGGGTGCCAATGAACAGTCGCGCCAGGATGGCGTCATTATCTACTACATTCCCGGTTTGGGATTTGAAGTAGTAGATGTGCTGATTAGGGGACCCCTTCCCATCAAAGGCTTGGAGGGTTGGAGCCTTGAACTTAGGAGGGTACGGGACTAAATCCCACTCAGCTGGATAGGGCCGGACCACTCCAGCTTCTTGGAGGTCTTTGTGACTGGCAAGGGCATTGAGGCGTTCCTCCAATTGACTCATCCTTTTAGCATGAGCCTTCCCTGGGTCTCGGTCGCCCTTTGACGAGGGTTTGGACGAGCCAGAAGTAGATCGAGGCTTCTCTTCAGAAGGCTCGGAAGATGAGCTTCCTCCCTTTCTCTCTCTGTCCCTCGACCTCCTAGGAGGAGATCTCCTCCTGTCTTCGAGCAGCTGTGCAAGCGCCAGCTTGATAGCATCGATAGATTCCTGTTGAGACACAATCATCTCCATTTGTCTCTTTTAGATCTGTTCCAGACGTCTAGCTGTCTCATCAGGAGTGCCTGTCATGTAGGCAGAGGTCTCCTTCTCAACGGAGGAGTTTGAAGCCCCTGATTCCACTACGGCGGAGTGGGAATCGTTCACTTTAATGCCATGGGCTAAGGCATTATAGTCAACCGGGGGAATAGCCCCAGTCCGGGTACGAGTGTGTTGATACACCCCTTCCGGTTCAGAGTCAGACTCATCTGAGCTGACTGCAAGTCCTTTTCCCTTGCTTCTACTTGTCATGTTCGCAGTAAGCTCCGGGTATTCAACGTTAGAGAAGATTCTCCTTCTATGGGAGCGCCTTCTTTTGGCTGACGGGGGGATTGAGGTCAGCTGTCTAACTAAAGACTGCTGGTGCACACTCGACCCGCAACGGCACTCCGAGAGCATGGAGATGAGCCGTTGGCAGCAGCAGGATAAAGTGACCTGGTGGGCACTTCTTTTCTTTGTTAAATAATCCCTCAAATCCATGGAAGAGGGATCAAAGAGACTAGCCTCACAACGTCGAAGACGGGAGGCATCTATGTGCTGTGCAGAATGGACGCAGACTTCAGGGACGCAGCTCTCGCGTCGCGGCTGTCTGATGCGCGCCTGGCGTCTCTGTTGAGATGAGACGCGAGTCTTGCGTTGATGCCTGGTGCGTCCGGGCAGAGACGGGTGAGAGAGTGGGCTGCTGGGCCCCATGCCTGTGAGCGCGTGTTTCTTGCGTTTGACGAGACGCAGAAGCTTCGCTTTGGCGTTTGGTAAGCTGGTCTTCAGAGGACTCAACTTGAGGAGTTACGCACTTGGGCCGCCAAACGCGGATTTCACGTACTGGACGTGCCGCGGGCAAAGCGCCAGATTGCATGTCGCGTTTAGCCTCAGTCGGACAACCAATGGTTCCAGCTTGAAGCTGACGCGCGCGTCTCCTCTGTCGACGCTCAGCATTTCGGTTGCGTCGCGGAGGAGGAGAGAAACCGACAACATCCTGATGCTGAACATCAGGGGTTTTAACCACGCGGGTCCTCTGAGGGACACTGACGCGGGTCTTTTGTGCGACGCAGTTGGTCGCAGCAGCAGTCGCGCGTGAGACCACGCTGGCCTTCTGAGAGGCGTTGACGCGGGTCTTCTGTGCACAAGGGACCGTAGCAGTGGCGCCCAAGAGAGCCTCAGATCGAGCTTCGGAGTTATTCCCCGCCGAGACCCTGCGACAGACGCGGGTCTTTGGACTCTTGGAGCCAGAAGAGAAACTCTTCGAATTTCGCTTGGTCGAACTCCACAACAAGTGTCTCGACCATTTTCCCCCTACAGAGGAGATCATCCTGCGCCACGGCTTGTTCGTCAGTGACAAACGTAGTCCCCAGCGGAGTCGCCATCTCTTGTTGGACACGGAAAAGAAGGAGGTGTAAAATTTCCTTGAATCAGATGAAAAATTACAACAGACTAATCTTCCGGTTACAAGGGAGGGAGGATGTTGAAGCTTGAATCCCCCCTTTGTTTAGTGCTGGGTTCTTCGTGTGGCGGTGGAGAGTGAATCTTGTTCTCCGTTGACCAGATGACCGTCTGGATCGTCAAGGGATCTTCTCCTTGGCAGGTAGAAGGAGTAACTCAGCCCCGTCTACCAAAACTCTAAAAGAGAAGGTAGGCGAAGAGCAACTTGTACGCAGCAAGTTAGCTTGAAGAGTCGAGCTCTCTCTCTCTCTGTGTATGTGTCGCGCCTGTTGATATCTCTCGGTCTCTTTATGTCTATTGATGCCCTTCGATTTCTTCTGATGCTCTCTCCCCTCCATAGCAACTGGGCTATTTATATAGGCTGTAGGGGGTGAAAGTGTCCCCTAAAAATACTCCACGATGAGAGCCAACTTCCCCGCTACATGGGCAGTGAATGGCGCCATAATCGGGGTGGTTGTAACCGAGACGCGGGTCTGGACCCTAGCGCCTTGAGGTTGAGACGCGGGTTTGGACCCTCGCGTCTTGAGGTTGAGACGCGGGTTTTGAGCCTACGCGCCTTGGTTCTGAGACGCGGGTTCGGACCCTCGCGTCTTGAGGCTGAGATGCGGGTGTCGGGCCCACGTGCCTTAATGCTGAGACGCGGGTTTGGACTTTTGCGTCTTGATTGTCACATTTAGCCTTGCGTCTGGATCTTGGATCTCTGCGTTTTGGTGGCTTGTCTTGGTGATTTTTAGACAGCCTACATAAACGAACTCCAATTCACATGATCTTTTATATGTATATATTTTAGGATGCAAAGATTATGATGTGCAGTCAGATCGTGAAGAAATGATAGAAGGATTGGAGTTCTTCATGAACCATCTGACGGAGTTTTGTTAGATGGCATCTGAGGCACATATTTCTCACACACATATTTGTGTCCTTCCGGAAGGATTCGAGGCCGAATCCTTCCCACTCAAATACAACTCTACGATATCTGAATGCAAGATCCACTCCATTGAATTGATCTACATTATTTCGAATAACCGAAAACCAAAAATCATGTATTTTGAATACTTTTGCTCATCCATCAAGAAGGCACAAAATGGACAACTGAAAATAGCATATTGCTTAGATCTACATCTTTAGACATAAATTCTCGATATGACCATTTCATCATGATCTAAACACTTAAAAACTCTCACATCAATTTTTATTAGATTTCTAATATTCTACACTGTTAAACTATCCAACTCACTATTTCGGCCGTTCATTTTGTGCCGACTTGATGAATGGGCAAAAAGCATTCAAAATATATGATTTTTAGTATTTTAGTTACTAGAAATAATGTAGATCAACTTCTACGGAGTGGATCTTGTCATTCGGATGTCATAGGGTTGTATTTGAGAGAAGAATTTGGTCTCGAATCCTTCTGGAATGACACAAGTCTACCTCTATCTCTCTCTCTCTATATATATATATATATGCATATGTATATGTGTGTGTATGCGTATGTGTGTCTATATATGTCAAGTCAGGTCAATGGGGTCGAGTCCTAACCCTGACCGCATAAATCGGATCAGATTGGTAGATCCAAATATAAACCAAACCCAATTCAGGGTTGACCTCTACCTGAAAAATTCGAGTCGGGTTCAGGTTTGGCCCGTCAGGTTGAAACCCGTTACACATAAATAATAAAACAAATAGATAACTTCATCACATCTTATATATGGTTCCCAAAGTGGATGATGTGACACTGGAAATTGACTAGAAACTAAATTTAAACATAAGAGACTTGGTATTCAAAAAGAAGGGACCAATCAGACTTTTCCATCATGTTAATAAACTAATCAATTAGATGATATGCTACCAGCCTTTATTAATGTTCTAGGAAAAAAAAATATTTTCAGTAAAATTCTACCAAGAAAAGATTTTTACCATGCCCCGGTATGAGAGATCCAGAGTCTTTGACACCAGCATCACGCTTGATCATTGACTCAATAAGGTCCCCAAAAAGAGATCCCACAAAGATAAGAATTCCAAAAGCTGAAGCGCTGATTCAATAGAACAATTGAGTTAGAATGCCAACAGTACTTAAAGGAGAAAAATTTGACAATCCACTACATTATCCTTTTATATGTTTATGCACATAAGGCAATATTTGCATGTAGCTGTATTTCGAAAAGCCAAAATAAAAGTATGCACAGCTCATCATCTAATAAAGCAGAAAATACATATTTTGTTGCCTTTAGTATGTAAAGAAAAATTCCTACAAGCAATGAACGCAACCAAAATACTATGCATCACTTAATCTGAAACTTAATAGGTTTCTTGAAACAAGGGACACATAATCAATCCTGACAACTGAAGAAAATTAACAAATATCGATTACTAAAATATTTCCTGTTAAGTTATTTGCCATATTATGTTTTGCTAAGTATGGTTGTAGCCAGTCACACAAGTCTGAAATATCATGACACAAAACTCAACTTTTGAATATACACCCAGACAGAATCAAATACATATCAAAGCATTCCCAATGAAAGCAGTTACCAATATGCTAAGAAAATAATAAAACTAACTAAATTTCAAAATTATCCAAAAGCTTTTGTAATCAAGTGACAAGCTGTCTAATAATCTAAAACAATAATAAGACTGCAGAAACTGCAACAAAAAGAAGAAAGGGAAAGGAGGAGCACAGGAGCTTTTCTCCAAGTAGTCGCATTAGCCAATTCAAGCACAATTCAAAGTTCACGCACTATTCAAAGTTCAAACACTTCAGTGGGCCTTAGAAGTTTGTCATAAGAATCTAGAACTAAATCATAATTCTGAAGAAGCAAAAATGCAGGCCAAGATCTTAACAACCACGTTGTCCAGACCATGGTGAGAAATTCCAGTAGTAAGTTGCAAGAACAAGGGTGTTGTCCCTTGGTAACTACCTCAATAAAGATTTTGGCCAGCAAAAAAGCTTTGATAGAATAATTGCAACAATTATGCATCCACTTAGACCAGCAAAAGTGCCTTCCAAAGTCTTCTTTGGACTGATAGCTGTGAGTGGTGTGCGACCAAATGTCTGCAAAACATTAATGATAAAATGCTTTGATATAAATATCCCAGTCAATCCAGATTGAAAAATATTTAAGTGCATACTACCAACATATATAATACCAACATAATGAGACAAATTCAGGATTTTGGGTGAAGAGATATGCTAAATTGCTAATCCAATGATATGTATGAAGAATATCAAACAGAACTAGCAAATAGAAAGTTTAGAATCTGGATTATTTGATTGGGTTTCGTTCAGGCTCTTACAAATGGTTTCAGGCTCTTATAAATGGTTTCTGATGTACAAGAAATTTAAGCAAATGCATTGCCAGTTTTAACGTAGGAAGACAAACATATTTTTGAAATTTTCAATATTTTCAAGATTGTAACAATGTAGGAAATCATCAGGGACATTAGATCAGATCAAAATTCTTTCTGATTTCTCCTAAATAAGAAAATTTATTAATAGGTAAAAATAATAAGGGCTATAGATGAACCCTCACTTATTTCTCAGTGAATTTCAGTGAAGAACCATCAGAGTGTTAGCAGACAGTCTCAACAGATCAAAGGGACGCTAGGCCAAACCTGTAAGTGAATCTAGCTAACAAAAACAGCAGTGACAGTAAGGTCTCCACAGCTTACTGTGGCGATAAGCTTCAATAACAAGACTAAACGACAACTCGAAGTACTCAAATCATTAATTAATTCCTGTGATAGAAGAAAATGATATTAAGCAAATTCAGTTTTCTGTTGAAATCCGAGTTAAGGTGATCACACCTTAAGGCTTGAAAGATTGATCTAGAACCCTATTAGTCAAGTTTTCATTTTATGATGGTACAGTATCTTAGCATTCAATATCTTGATTAACAATTCAGCAACACTCCCAGGAAAGACAAATTAACCCTTATTAGACACCATAGTCTAATAGTTTCAAAAGTTCACAGAACAGAAGGAATGAGACTTCTAGGAAATAACAATTTACTTGAGAATCAAGAAAACAACCCCAATGCTGTCAGATAGGTACTAATCTGGATTCCCGGAACAAAACATAGGAGAGCCAAATTACAAGTTGATTAATGAGCGGGAAGGTCTAAAACTATCATCATATTTCTATTTTGCTGTAAGAAAACCCAAGTTCTTTTTTTTTTTTTTTTTCCCTTCTCATAGATTATCAAACCTAGAGCAATTGCACACATTATAGGTTAGAAAGTAATCGAGGGGTATGGAAACCCTAATATTGAAATAACATTAGCTTGTTTATTTATGTAAGAAATAAGTTTCCCAGTAAATGAAAACTCCAATTTGGACTGTGGCAAGATCCAATTACATTGCTCTACTATAATCCAATCTTAAAAAAAGAAGCCTTGTCCCATGCCAAATGTAGCAAGATATAACTATTGGTGCAGCTAACACATGCATGAGTGTGAACACACGCATAAACACAATGCACAACATGCAACGCATGCGGACGCGCGCGCACACACAAACTTAAACTTACTGGTAAATAAATACTGGTACACTATGTTATGTAATTATTCATACTTCTGTGAATCTACAGCATACTTATGTGTTTTAATGAATTAAAACTGGTTTTAGTGAACCTAGTGGAGTTCTGACAATATTCTGCTGTTATCAAAGTGTGCAACCAATCAAAATCATCATGATCTGGGCAGTGTCCCATTTAAGTGGGTTTAGATATGAGGACAAGGCTTTATGGAAAGATTGACCAAAAAATATGACTTGACCAACCTGCTTTCAACCCTCTGATCCAGTGCCAAATCCCTAGCAAAGAAAATATTTTTAAATATAGAAGACCAGTTAGTGGGTAGAAAACCTGCCTTATAGTTAGAACAAATGATTGATCATGCAACCAAGGAGCAACCCTTCAGGAATCACCTAAACTAATAAAGAGTTCAGATTCTTCAGAAGAAGAAAACATGATAGATTTATAGGAATTTGCATACAACTTTAAGGCACCAGATAGGCCCAAAGAGTAATAGAAAGAGGTTCCCAAGATGCAGCCATTAACAGCAAAAAAAAAGAAAAGAAAAGAAAAGATAGGTTCCATCAAAAAACAGATAAAATGGTAACAAACTGTATTGAATTATTATATTGATGGAGTGTAAAGTAAGGGTGAGCTTTTCAGCAACATAAAGATATAAACTATCGTCAATTCAATCAGAGAGAAATGAGAAGTATACCCTTCCACCTAAAAAAGCAAATGTGTCTGCGGCAATTATGCTACTAATAGACATCAAGGTTGCAACTAGGCCAACCGTCCAATGAGCTTGTCCACCAAGAAGAATCGGCCAGATATTCCCTAATTCTGCCAAAGCATACCTTTTATGTTAATTAAAGGCAGAGTTTGAAGCTAAGATAGTAAAGTACATTTCAAAACTATAACTATATATGATCAACAAAGCGGCACCAGTTCGTAATACTGAGTAAATACATAGATAAACAAAAGTCTAATATGTCGAAACCAAACTGTATGATGCACTAAGACTCTTAGAGGGTTATCAAGTATCCACCATTTCAGTCCTACACTTTTAAAAGTAAACCCGATTTTTTCTTTCTTTTTATGCATGACTAACAATCTCTCTCTCTCTCTCTCTCTCTCTCTCTCTCTCTCTCTCTCTCTCTCTCTCTCTCTCTCTAAACCTAATTCCTCCAAAATTTCTCTCAAATCTCATTCTAAAAATTTCTTGGAATTTTTATCAAATCCCTAAGGAACATATATGAAAAAAAATTTGATGTGGGTTTTTTTTATGATAAATGAATGAAATAGGAATGTATTTGACTTAGAGAAAGAAGTTAAGGAGGATAAATAGGCAGAAAAAGGAGATAAGTTTATAGGCTTAAGTTGGGATGTAGTTGTTTAGCCATTTAAATAAGCACAATTTATTCAATTTTTTTAAAAAATAGGCAAGTTAATAGAATCAAACCGGAATAATCTCTTATTTTTAAAAGGGTAAACTTTTAAGAGTTAGAAGCTTTGGAGAGTAAATTGGCAATATCAATGAATTTAAGGGGTTATATCTAAGAAACTCAAAATCTTTACACAAAAAAAATTAATCTTACTCTAGAATTTAGGGTAAATGGGTATACCCTTAACCATTGCCAGTTTGCCACCTCTATTTCTTCTCTCTCTTTTTTTTTTATAGAACAAAACAATAGAATTGACACTTCTATTCTTTAATTTATAAACTGTTTACAACATGCTAGCGTCAACTTGATCTAAGCAAACAATAAAATGAACAAGATGATAATGAAGAAGAGTGTTCAACAGTAAGAATAGAAGCAACTGTGCAAATATTTTTCTTGCAATTTAAGCCTTTATTATTTTCTACTTGTGTTGTCTATGCAAGAATTGATGGATATTAATTGTCAATTGACAAAGCGTGAATCCAACCACAGAGTCACATTTCCCAATTTTGGAAATTAGTCTACCTGCTATGGTTCATTGAAGCATTCTCATATAAATAGTTGGTTTAAAAAGAAGCTGAAAACCTACTGGTATTCAACGCAGGAACTGCCAAACCACATCGGAGCTTTACCCAGAAACAAGGGAGATAGCCACAGTAGAACAGCCCAAATATAGCACTACTTAGCTGCGCAAAACGAGGATTCCCTCTCTGTAGAATCAATGCCATTGCAAGAATAAAAGCAGATGATGTCACAGATACATCCATCTGACCAAAATACCTAGTCAATATATCAGAAGAAAGTATTCAGCTAGAAAATCCCATGATGCAATATGGCGCGAGCACATATATCTGGCAAAATCCATGCACACAAAACTATCGAGCACATTGTTGATAACAACCAACCAAAGGTTGTTACTGATATTAACATTCAAATTACAGTAAGAAAATATTTTTTCAACATTAAGAGCACAATTCAAAAGGAAATAAGTAAAAATTAAGCATTTGAATGTATCTTAGAAATGAATGGGAAACAGCAAGTCAAAGCATATCATGTGTGAAAACAAGAAATATTGTCTCAAACAAGCAGATCTAGTTGTTGCAACTTGCAAGAAAATAAGTTCTTCAATGAAGGTGCAGTTTGGTGTGAGGTTATGTTAAAGCTCACGCAAACTCACAGTTCTACCACTTGAGTATAAGCATAGGGGTACCAGCAGTTAGTTATAATGGGACAAGTATAGGATAGCAGCTATGCAGACCTCTCTCTCTTGATTGTTAATATTGTTAAGCTAATTACTCACGATAGAGAAAAGTTTATACTAATTAAAGATGGTCGAAATATCTTAACTACCAAGATAATATCAGTCCAATTACCACAGAGTAAACCCACTCAATATAAAAGATCAAGAGAAACTGTGATGTTTATGACATCTGACATATATGTGACTTAGATTAGTTGAAAAATCTGTGAAAAGCAAGAATCGACCCAAAAGAATGAGCACAGTAGTTAAACTATATGAGGAACAACAAATGGAAATGTCTGAATCATAGTGTGAGAAAAGAAGCATCACAAGCATATACAATGACAATAACATGAGAATCTAGTGCAGGCAAAGGTCATTCATGTTAAAATAAATAAATATATTTGGATATTTATATAATGTTTGGACCCAACAACCGAGAACCTTATACCTGGGATTAGTTACCAACTTGGCAGCAGATACCCAAAGGGCCAAGATCATCAGTTCTCTGTCTAAAACTCACTGTACAAATTTGCCTATGTCCAGGTATTATGCTTCATATGAGGAGTTAAAAATGATTATAAATTGTCAATAATATTGATTAGAGGGCTCCATTTGCCAGCTTAAGCTTTTGGGCACAATGGATACACAAGTTATAACAGTGGCCAGAAGGATAGTAATCGATACACTAGTATAACAGTGGCTAGAAGGATAGTAAAACTAGTACAGTTAAGGCTATAAAATAAATATGGTCTACGTACATCTGAAGAGTTGCATAAAACTAGCAAAAGTTAAGGTTATAAAAGTTACGGTTGCTCTTGAATATTTTATAAACAACTACGGTTTATTTCTCTTTTGAAAGCCATTATTATTTACTCACTTTATATTACACCATATATCCTTGTAGCAGCACTTCATATTATAATACATGTCATCATTTATTAGAAAACGCAAGAATACAGTTTGTTATGAAATATCTCATAATAGGTCAAAGGATAACAATCTTCTCATAACAATGCTAACCTCAATAAATCTTAGCATGGAAAAACAAACGACCATCACCAGAAGAAAGAAGAAATGTATTTGACATTGTTTGGTGCCAATATTAGTCGATAAAATGGAAGAACTTATTTAGTTTTATGATATTGTTCTTCAGACAACAGAGACAGATGATCTATCAAACTAGCAGCTTTCTCCAAAAGTTGCATGGTAGAAAGCTTCAGATTTGGCTACCTAGGTGTTCTCTCATTTTACAATTGTCCATTACCTTTTTTGAATTTATGTCTCCTAAGTTCTTTCCTCCGCAGTAAATAAACGAATCTTATATGAACTCCTTTAGCATTAGCGACAATCTCAGAGAGGATGTCAGTAAAGTTAAAGACCCTAAGAAATCTACTCTAACAGATGTCAAACTAGCAGCTTTCTCCAGAAGTTGCATGGCAGAAGGCTTCAGATGTTGGCTAGCTAGAAGGTCTTCTGTCATTTTACAATTGCCCATTAACTTTTTGAGATTTATGTTTCCTAATTTCTTTCCTCCAAAGTAAATCAAAAAATCATGTATGAAATCCTTTAGTATTAGCAAATATCTCAGAGAAGATGTCATTAAAGCGAAAGACCCTAAGAAATCTACTCTAACAGATATCAATAGACTGTTAGAAAAATGGAATGAAGGTATTACCAGCATACTCTTCCTATAGACAATGCATGACTTCCCTTGATTTTTTAACCCCATGCATATAATGCTGATACTAACATCAACCCAGCACATTAATTCAAACTACAATACACTTATAGGTTCTATGGTATCATGTAGGAGCTTTTAAATCAAGTGGGAATGTAGTAAAATACTTGGACATACAGCATAAATGGAATTTGGACATACTCACCAGTTCTTATCTATAATTCCATTTTAAAGATGGCATTTACAATAAGGACCAAGTGTTCTAACAATAGGAGGTGTTAATTGCTTCTGTGTGATTCAGAAACCCTACTTGTACTAGTCATAGAATATCCATGACTTTGCATGAATTAGGCATGTTAGAAACTACAGTTTACCTTCTTTAATTGTGTGACAAGAACATGGGAGCCGTAGCTCTATCCTCATAATGAAGAAATATACTCCAAAGTCAATAGTCAAGTGCACAGGCCAACTATCATGTCAGGTGGCAGTCATCTCCATCATGTTGATCAAGCATTTGGTTACAAGTCTGCATTGACATGATGCTCTTCCTATCAACAAGCCATGTCTTTTAACCATTGATTTTTGGCATACAATCCAATGATCCATAAGTTGCTAACACTAGCATTCAATTCTACTGATTTATTTTGTATCCATTGAAGTTCCCACCTAAGGAACCCTTACATTGATGATATAAATGGCACCAGAATAAAGAATAAAAGAATTATAGTATTCTTCAAATTATTGAAAAACACTTGCACTCATGAGTTGGTTTTTCAAAATCTACTCCTGAGTGTTTCCTTTTTCATCTGGAAACTCCTCCATTGAGATGACACTGGATTTGAATCAATGACTTCCCATTTTGTACAACAAATTGTCTACCACCAGAGCAAAATATTCAAAGATCAATATACTAATTGATACCGGCCGACTATTTATCAATATCACTCTTGTCTTTGTGTTTGTGCACACACATGATTCAATGTGTGTACAGTTTGGAGCTTCTAATATATATTAGTTTTCTGAAGCTTTAATGTTTTAAATAATTAGCCCACTCAACTTTCAAACACCAAATTTATTAAGGAGACTTATATCTAATGGAACTTACAATGTTAGTATAGGCATGACAGCACATATAACAGAGCAAACCCTAGAAACATATCGCGGAGGAGGTGTCATCCCATCAGCAATCCCACGGCTCCTTACAAGCTCAAAGTACTCCCTGGACGCAGCGAACACTGCAGCTGCCAAAGCTGTAGTAAACACCCATCCTCCAGCTACAACTATCCCGCCGGCACCAATCCCAAGCCCCAGCCCAAACACCACCCGCTTCCTCAGCTGATCAATAGCCAAATCCTGTGATCCCTGCACCATAGACATGGATTTAGACGGCACTGAACATGACCAATGTTTCAGCTCTGAGCATAATCCCTCATCAAACTTAGGATTATCTGCTCAGTGATCAAAATCATGAAATTTCAATGGATAAGTATTAATTATAACAAAATTTTAGTTGAAATGATTGGTCCTTTATCTTTCAAATTTTAATTGTTACTCCTTTCTAGAATAGCCAAACATTTGAGAGTTTTTGCCAACAGGGAACCTAATTATTCTAAAATTAAAAGTGGGGCTCCATATTGACCAAAGTTTTTGATATTTGACAGAAAATTACTGGCACACTCCATTCCATTCTCTTTGCTATTGCTGTGAATAGTTAACCTAGTCAAATTTGAATAGGACGAAAAGGGAGGCTGCAGTCTAGCAAAGCAAATATACAAAAGTGAAATCTATATGTCAGAGAGTCAACTATCAATTAGAGTAAACAAGCTCCATAATAGAATTTACCAATTTCCTAGTGGTGACCAACCTGACCTCAGCCCTCTATGAGTATGCAACCAGGGCTACTACGAACAAAGTGCTCCATGTCATAAATCTTAAGAATCATCTGGCATGCAAGTCGACCTAAGTCTGAAAAACCAAGGAGCAACTCTCCCAATTCTGTAATGCTAGAGAAGAGTCTCCACTAGAAGGAGAACCTTCATCTTAGAAGAATCCATCATTATATTTGCTAACATTAAAAATTAATGAATTGAAAGCCAGGAATTTTGGGCTACAACACTACAATAATAAATATGTTGGATCACTAGATACATTCATATTAAACTAATACATATGAAGAAAATTCATGAAATGATGAGTACTGAGTTTTATAATTAGTGAAGTGATTAAGTCTAGGTAGATATCATAACAACAACAACAACAACAACAACGTCGACAATAAGAACAACAAAGCCATTATACTCTGGGTCAACAACTTTGTTTCTTTCGCCATTCATCTCCATTAAGAGTCATCTCTTGATAAATTTACAAATACAATATTCTTTTAAACTGTCTCAATCCATGTTTATTCAAGCCTACCTCTAGTCCTCATTGTTCCATTAACTATGAAAACATCTCTCCTCCTAATTAGTGCACTTATTATTCTCCATTGCACATACCAAAACCTCCATCAAAGCTAACTTTAACTCCTTACGGATGCATTCATTCTTATCTTCTAGCATAGTACCACTCACCCGTCTCAACATTCTCATTTTAGCTATAGTCATTTTCTGGATATATTTCTTAACTGCTCAGTATTTCAGTTCGTAAAGGATTGCTGGCTCCATAAAAAGCCATATTATTAGAAATTTCTTCAGTTTGATGAGTATTCTATGATTACATAACATTCCAGAAGCACTTATCGACTTTAACCATCTTATTGGCTTCTATAAACTACGTACTCCTCTAACTAACCATGTTGATGAATAACTGATTCTAAGTAGAAATGGCGGTGACTCCTAGTATTTCTTAGCCATCATGTGAAGCATGTACCTCATTTCTCCTTGTGCTTTGTTATAGTTGCAGTCATATATTACCTATTTTTTGCCAATTTGACATCCTTTAGATTTTAAGCTTCTCTCTACTTTTCTACTTTGAAAACTCACTTCTTTAATCTCATCATCTGATGATGCAAAATCATGAGTAAAAAATATGCACCCGAGGACTTCATCCAACATGCACAATGGGGCCTCATTGGGAATATACTTAGTAAGTTCATTCATAACTGATGAAATAAGTGTTTAATGTGATCCTTGGTGTGAGCCTTTAGTGTAAGCCCATGGTGATAGGGAATGGCTTCGTCTTAAATTGTTCTCATACCAATTACTACTCCACGTCATTTGAGTGGTAGACCCATTATCTTTGGGTCCTAATATAAGCTTTTTCTAAATCGATGATCTACAAAACTCTCTTCTTCTCCATGTTTTTCAACTGATCGTCTTAGTAAGCAAATAGCTTACTTAGTTGACCTCCCAACATAAAATCAAAATGATTTTCAGACATAATCATCTCTTTTCTTTGTCATTGTTCAATTACTCTCTCCCCCAAGGTTTTCTTGGTGGATAACACCAAAACTAAAACTGACCAACCAGAAAATTTCGCCGAAAAGTTCCCATTGGGATGAGAATGCAAGTATGCAACCTTCATTCAGTAATAAATGGCTGAAATTTCAAACAACTGATTTATTTTGTAACTTAGGTATAAACATGAATGAAGATGTGTTGAATTCCTACTGTGCACAGAGTAGCCCTCACCATAAAATCTTGAAGGCAAGTAGCATCTCAGTAGACCTACCTTTATAGGTGTGCAGTTTAAAGTAATGTAAGTTCGCTAGCCAAGGAGCAAAACTCCAAATTTACCCAGAATAAGTAAGAGTCCAGGCTAAAAGGTAAATAATCCATTTTGGAGAAATTCAATGTTATTTGCTAACATTAACAATTAAATGAATTCCCATTTATTGGAAAGATCTAAGCATACAAGTGGATTAGAAATAAATGAATTCCCATTTGTTGGAAAGATTCAAGCCTATAAGTGGATTGAATATTTAACATTAAAAAATTAGATGAACTCTCATTTGTTGGAAAGACCCAAATTTAGACCTCTAAGTAGATTAGGTATTTGGGATCTCATATATATATATATATATATATATATATATATATATATATATATATATATATATATATATATATATATATATATGAGATCCCAAATACCTAATCTACTTAGAGGTCTAAATTTGGGTCTTTCCAACAAATGAGAGTTCATCTAATTTTTAATGTTAAATATATATATATATATATATATATATATATATATATATATATATATATATATATATATATATATATATATAGAGAGAGAGAGAGAGAGACTTGTGTCATTCCGGAAGGATTCGACCCCGAATCCTTTTCACTCAAATACAACCCTATAACATTCGAATTCAAGATCCATTCCGTTAAAGTTGATCTATATTATTTCAAGTATCTATAAACCAAAAATCAAGTATTTTAAATACTTTTTGTCCATGCATCAAGTAGGGGGAAAACGGACGGCCAGGGCCGGCCCTGGCCTAGGGCGACCGCCCAGGGCCCAAAAACAAAAGGGCCCAAAATTTTATTTAAGCTCATATTATAGAGTATTAAAAAAAAGAGTACCCCTATAGTGATTAAAAAAGAAAAATGAGCATGCTGTATTTTTGGCCCAGGGTCATGCAGTGAGCATGTTGCATGCAACCTCTTCAAGTCTTCCACTTCCCCATACCCCAACAGGCCAACACAACACCCGCCTCTTCCACTTCCCCGTGACCCCAACCGTTCGCTCTCTCTAACAAAAAAAAAAGAAGAAATCCTCTTCTTCCTCTCCTCAGTTCAACCCACTCCCGCTCCGATCTCAATCTCTATCTCTCTCTCTCTCTCAATTTTTTCTCTGATCCTCACTCAATCACTCTCCCTTTCTCTAAAGTTTTCTCTGAACCTCTCAATTTTCTCTCCCTCTCTTAACTCTCTGCTTTCTTTCTCTATTCGGAACAACAGAGGAGCAACCGCAGTAGGAGCAGCAACCGCAGTAGGAGCAGCAACAACAATCGCGGTCGTAGCAGGTGCGCATGGTGGCGTGAGGAGGCCAGCCAGCCGCCAGAAATTTGGCAAGGTAGGGATCTTGATTAAGAGTCTAATTAAATTAATTTAAATTATATTGATCTAAATTATGACCTATATGTGTGATTATAGGGATCTTTTCATAAGATAATGTCAAGTGTTTTTAATAATAGATTTGGTTCACTTTAGTTTGTTCTGGTTATATCTAATTGTATGTATAAATGACTGGTATGTCTGCATCCATAAAAAAAACTTAAATTCTTGATCAGGAAAAGTCTATTAAGATAATTTAGCTACAATATGTGCACAGAAATAAGTATTCACATGTCATGAATGGCAAATTTTGAGAAGAAATATAAAATTCTATGGTATCTGAAACTTGGCAAAAGTTAATGGTTTTTGATAATCTATTTTTTTTATTAGATGCTTGATTCCCATTTGTGAATTGACAGGAGTTGCATCTTATTAGAGCAATTTGAAGGTGTTTCCTTTTGCACACAGGTCTCACCAAAGACATTACTTTTAATTCTTATTTCTCAAAATGGTTTTTAGATTTGTTCTATGATTTCAAGCTTATCATTTAATGTAGAATCTTCATTTCTAATTATTATTATTATTATTTTGTGATAATCAAGTGAGCCTACCTCAGAGCCTGTGTGCTTCCACGAAAACAGAGTGGAAACTCCATTCTTAGAGTAAAAAGACAGTAAAAAAATAATTATTTGATAAAAAAGATTTGTTTTTGACATAATTGTGATTAGTGTGCTTAGGGGCATACTTTAGAATTTTGCCCAGGGCATTGGATTTCCTAGGACCGGCCCTGCGAACGGTCTGAATAGTGAGTTGGTTAGTTTAACGGTGTAAAATATTTGAAACCTAACAAAAATTGATTTGTAGGGGTTTTAAATGTTTAGATAATGATCAAATAGCCGGATCGAGAATTTGTTTGTCTAAAGACATAGATCTAACCAACTCACTACTTTCGGCCGTCTATTTTGCCTCGCTTGATGGATGGCAATAAGTATTCAAAACACTTAATTTTTTTTATTTTAAGTTACTTTATATAATATAGATAACTTCAACGGAATGGATCTTGTATTTGAATGTCGGGTGTTGGTATTTGGGTGGGAAGGATTCGGGTTCGAATCCTTCCGGAATGACACGTCTCTCTCTCTCTCTCTCTCTCTCTCTGTATATATATATATATATATCCTCTCTCTCTCTCTGTATATATATATATATATCCTCTCTCTCTCTCTGTGTGTATATATATATATATATATATATATATATATATATATACACACACAGAGAGAGAGAGAGAGGATATATATATATATATACAGAGAGAGAGAGAGAGGATATATATAGAGAGGGGGGAGAGAGAGAGAGAGAGAGAATGTACCTCAGCCGCCAGCTGAGAGACTCTCTCAGCTGTCACTTCAATATAGCCGCAACTTACTGCAACATAGTCGCAAAACCACTGTGACATGGTCGCAGTCCTAAAAAATTATATATTTTCAGTGTAATTAGGATTGCGACCATGATAGCAGTACTCAGAAAAAGACTGTGACCAAGTCGCAGTCCTTAAAAAAGACTGCGATCATGGAAGCAGTTCTCATAAAAACACTGCGACTTAATCACAGTCCTCATAAAAAACTGCGACTATGGTACCAGCACCCAAATCGTGGTTGAAATTCAGCCACGTTGCGCCAGCTGAGAGTCTCTCTCAGCTGGCAGCTGAGATACAGATTCCTCATATATATATATATATATATATATATATATATATATATATATATATATATAATATATATATATATATATATATATATATATATATATATATGAGTAAATGGACTTTCATTAAAATTTAAAGTTGGTGAAATAATGGAATCTTGGTGGGTACATACTCGGAAAAAAAAAATGAACAATTGGCCCCAAAAGTTTTAAATTCCACTGAGATGAGAGGCCAATCTATATCTAATAATAAATGGCAGGACTTTAAGCTAAAGGTGATCCTAGAACACAATTTATATACAAACTTGAACTGAGAAACTTATTACTTGGCTTTTTTGCTTTATTTGTCCGGTCCCTTGTATAGTTGATTGTATTTCCCAACAGAAAACCTATCACCTTCCCCTTTCTTTTAGACTCTTAGCTCCGAGAATATTGGTGGGCTTGCACCTTGGTTCTAAGAGCTTAAACTGCATGACTTATAGGTTTTGCAACCTGCTTACTGCCCTTCTAGGATCTACGGTAAGACTTTCTTGGGTCCAAGGTTTTCTTGGCAAGGAATTTGGCACCAATTTAGAGGTTAGCATAGGTTGGATAACCATTTGAATTTTTTTCTTCAAATTGTTCAAGCAATCATGCCCTGTTTGATGAGAAAAGGTTTAGATGATGTCGATCATATGTGAACTTGAATGTTAATTCATTTGACAGATGGTAGTAATTGTTAAGTGTTAAAATTTAACCGCAAACATGGCTCCAAGTAGAGATGATCTGCGAGAAAGTATTTATGCTGTGCACCTAACACTACAAGTGGATTAAAAGCTTCTATCATAACCAGTTTTATCGCTGTGCACGGATTTAGATAGAAATTACGCTTAATAGCAACCTCACTTTCACAAAGCAACAGACTTTTTGTTCTCACAGTAATGCCGATGAGGTTACGAATTTCTAACAACAAATTTCCATCACCAGACTAAACTGATACCTTTGCATCATCAAAACACAAAATTCCAACTGAGAAAGTTAAGAATTCAATCACCTCCACTGCCTTCACATCACTCCGCCAGCCGCCGTCGGTCTTCGCCCCGTCGCCGGACAACGGGACGAAGGCGGAGACGGAACGCCGGAAACCACCGCGGGGTGGCGGAAGGCGACGGCGAGCTTGATGTCCGAAGGGTGGCGGGAAAAGGTTAGGGGTTTTAGGGCTCGGGACTTGCAAGGGCAAAGAGAGGTGAGGGAGAGGGGGAAGGCGCCGCAGCGGTCGAGATCGAGGGTGGAGGCGGACACCATCGTGGCCTTGAGGGTGGTCCAGCGGAGTATCAGACCAGTGGCGTTGAGGGGGGAGAGGATCTTGATTTCATCGAAGTGTGACGGGGATTTCTGAGACAGAGAAGGGGGTGTGTCATCCGTCTCTCCGCTGCTTGGATTCTGCTCCCGTTTTTGTTTGGGCTATGTTTGAAAGAAAAAAAAAATAAAAACCATTCTAAAAAAACACAAACTAGTATATATTGCCGATGAGAAACTGATCAATCAAGAAGATGAGAGAGTGACAGAAGGAGAAAGAAATAAGGGAAGCTGAGAAAAAAAGAAGAAAGATAAATCTACATTACTTTTTTCTCAGGAATGAAGATGAACAGGTAAACAGAAAAAGTTTACATACGAGTCAAGAGAGAATCATTGTTCGATTAGTTTTGATAATTTAAAAATCAACCTTCTCTCGACTCCTCCGGGTTGTCAAACCCGAACAAGGCAAATTTTTCTTTTTGACTCTGTATTGCCTTGTCTGGGGTTGCCAACCCCAGATGAGCGAAATCAAAAACATTCCTTTGATTTCTTGATCTCTCGTTGTTGTTTTGCTTCTTCATCTCTGCCATGCAGTTGGGCAGCCGGCACCTCACGATCCTCCACCGTGAGTTCCTCCTCCCCCTCCTCTGCCACTAGCCCGCCGTCGAGTCCCTCGACCCTTCCTCCTGCCCGTCATTCGCCGACGAGGTGTTGATCGCTCGCTGCGGGTAGTGACGGGGAGGAGCCTGAGGCATCGACCTGTCGAGGGCGTGAAGGCGGTGGCAGCGGCGTGCACGGGATTGGAGGTGGTGGATCTGTCGCACTGCGTTTGGGTCGAGGAGAAAGAGGTAGGGGTGAGCAGAGTTCGGTTATAACCGAAATAACCGACCAAAAACCGAAACCCGAACCGAACCAAACCGCACTAATTCGGTCGGGTTTCGGTTTTGTGTTCCAAAACCCGAACCCGACCGAACCGAACCGAATCTCTCACCCTATATATTACCCTACTCAAATTTAATTAAGTGAATCATATACTTCATAACAAAAATGGTGGAAACTTATCTCATTACTTTTAGTAATACCATCTTTTTATGTTGAATATGTGAAGGCTAATGTTAAGTACACCATCACAATTGAGAATAATATTTATATAATATAGTTTTTTCATTCTTATCATTAAAAGTTAGTAATAATTATATGAGCCTTGATATAAGAGCTCAAATACAATGTAAAAGTTTTAGAATATGAAATTTTATTCACATTAACTTTAAGATCTTTTTCTTATTTCTAATTTGGGTAATGGACATCTGAGATTAGAATATTAAAGGACGATAATATAATGGTGATTAAAAAATGCAAGAAATGATGGCAATATATTGACCTAACCGAAAAAAACCGAAAAAACCGAACCGAAATGAGTCGATTCGGTTCGGTTCGGTTACTAAGTCTAATCGGTTCGGTTCGATTTTGTAAAAATTAGCAAAAACCGAACCGAACTGACCGATGCTCACCCCTACAAGGAGGTTGCGGCAGCAGCGAGGGGGTTGAGGGAGGTGATGCTGAATAGTATTTTGGGTGACGGATGTGGGGCTGGCGAGGCTGACGGTGGGTCACAAGAGGCTGGGGATCAAGTGGTGCTGGGAGATCTCGGACATTGGGATCGAGCGGTTGTGAAAAAGTGCAGGAATCTCAAGGTGCTTGATGTTTTTTTCCTCAAGGCGAGAGAAAACAAAATATGGTGCTTGGAATAATTGGCCGCTCGTCCGGGGGTTGGCAACTCCAGACCAGACAAGCTAAAATTAAAAAATGAAATATTTCCTTGTTTGGAGTTGGCAACCACGCACAAGGCAATACAGAGTGAAAAAAATAATAATTTTTTGACTCGCCTGAAATTGACAATTTTGAATGAATCAAAAATCGACATGGATGTGTGCGGGCACCACGCCGGCGGGACGAACCGCCTCATCGTCGGCGTGACATGTCAGAAGTCGATTTTGGAATAAGTTTAAGAGAGATCAATTTTAGAATTAGTTAGTAATTTTTGGGAAAATGTCCTTTTTGTTTTGCAAGGTGAATCTCTTTTTCTCATAAATTATGAAAAATATATACAAATTAGAAAATGTGCAGGGATATTTATGTAACTTTCTACTTGAAAAGTTAGATCATGACATATAGGGGTGAGCAGAGTTCGGTTATAACCGAAATAACCGACCAAAAACCGAAACCCGAACCCGAACTGCTCTAGTTCGGTTCGGTTTCGGTTTTGTGTTTCAAAATCGAACTCGACCGAACCGAACCGAATCTCTTACCCTATATATCACCCCACCCAAATTCAATTTAGTGAATCATATAGTTCATAAAAAAACTGGTGAAAACTTATCTCATTACTTCTAACAATACAATCTTTTTTATGTTGAATATGTGAAAGTTATGTTAAGTACACCATCACAATTAAGAATAATATTTATATTAATATAGTTCTTTTTTTTCATTATTGCCATTAAAAGTTAGTAATAATTATGTGAGTTTTGATATAAGAGCCCAAATATAGCGTAAAAGTTTTAGAATATGAAAATTTTAATTCACATTAAGGTTAGGGTCTTTTTCTTATTTTTAATTTGGGTATTGAATATTTGAGATTAGAATATTAAAGGATGATAATATAATGGTGATTAAAAAATGTAAGAAAATGATGGGAAAATATTGGCCTAACCGAAAAAAAACCGAAAAACCGAACCGAACTTAGTCGGTTCGGTTCGGTTCGGTTACTAAGTCTAATCGGTTCGGTTCGGTTTTGCAAAAATTAGCAAAAACCGAACCGAACCGACCGATGCTCACCCCTAATGACATATCAATAAAGATCTAAAATTATAGTATGATTGTTATTTAATCCTACTGTACTATTAGGAGAATACTGTATCTATTATGAACAAATGATAAAATACAGTGAGGAGATGAAACCAAGAAGTAAGAATGAAAAAGATGTTACGAGTTTAAAATCTAATATTCAAATTTAAATAAATGTTAATTCCCATAAAGCAAAACCAATCTTTTAGCATTGAATTTTTTTTATATCTGTTTTTCTAAAATATAAAAAATATATTTTATAGTATTATTTAGTGAAATTAATAACCCTGTAGTCCTACTTGCCCGCAATATATAAGAGATTAATTATATGACTATGTCCCATATGATTATTACTCTTGGTAGTTATTACTGAGATTTCAATCTTATTTTTCACACCACTTAATTTGATTTTTCTATGGTAACATAATTATTTATATACTTGATATTAACTTGGGCTACCATAGTATAAATGAAGAAGATAAATTTTCAGAAATTGATTGCTTTGATATTATACTTAGGAGCATAAATTTTTTGTTTCCCAGTATATCTTAATCCTTGTTTGGTAAGTAGAGTTGGGCCGAGTTAGAGCAAGTAGTTTTAGAAAGAAGAGTTGGGAACAGTTAGGAATAGATTTGGTTTACTCTTGCATTTATTTTGAGTTTGAATAGGAGTTAAGCACTTGCCCCGAGGGGTGAGTGGAGTTGGGAATAACTGAAATATCGATCGAAACTCGAAACTCGAATTGAACCGAACTGCTCTACTTCGATCTGGTTTCGTTTTGGGTTCCAAAACCCGAACCCGACCGAACCGAACTGAATCTTTCACCCCTATATATCACCCCACCCAATTTCAGTTTATTGAATCATGTGGTTCATAACAAAAGCTGGTAGAACTTTATCTCATTATTTCTAGTAATACCATCTTTTTTATGTTGAACACGTGAAAGTTATGTTAAGTATACCATCACAATTGAGAATAATATTTATATTAGTACATTTCTTTCTTTTGCATTCTTTACATTAGAAATTAGTAATAATTATGTGAGCTTTGATAATAAGAGCTTAATTACTCTGTAAAAGTTCTAGAACATGAAACTTTAAATTCACATTGAGGTTAGGTCTTTTTCTTGTTTATAATTTGGATATTTGATATTTGAGATTAGGATATTAGAAGATGATAATATAATGGTGATTAAAAAATGCAAGAAATGGTAAAAATATATGGGCCTAACCAAAAAATCGAACCGAGTTGGTTCGGTTTGGTTCCTAAGTCTAATCGTTTCGGTTCAGTTTTGCAAAAAATAGCAAAAATCGAACCAAATCGACTGATGATCACCCTTACGTGGGCGCACATCTTTACTTTAAAAAAAAGGTGGCTGAAGCGAACAAAATCATTAAGCTGGATTTTTTTTCCTAATTACAATTTAACATAGAGGGTGTAGCGAAATGTCCCTAATATAAATCAGTTTTCAGAAATGAACAAAAAGAAAAACAAAATTTCTGTCCTTGTTCCACAATCCCACCCTCAAAAGCCAATTGAAAAGAAACTCCTGAGAAAATTTCCATGTTTCGATAAGCCCCTCGGTGCTTTTTTATTATTATTATAAAAAAAAACCCTTTGACCAAATTACCCATGTGGTTACCCCTTGTTCCCACAAAAAGACAATATTGGTACGAAGTATTTTCATAATCTTGTATCGCCCTTTGAAGTGGATCAACACCTACTAACGCTAACAGGAACATGTGATGCGCATTAAATGTGTCTGACATGTAAAAAAAAAGTGCAAATTCAGAAATTATCCATCATAACATTGATTTTGTCCACCTGGCGCAGAAAAAGTGCAAGCTTAGAAACTATTCACCGATAGTATTAAAGTTGTCCATCTTATGTAAAAAAAGTGCAAAGTCAGAAACAGTCCACGTGTCGCTCTGTTATAGGATTTTTTTAAATAAAACCTTGAATAATGTGAGATTTGTGAGATTTAAGGTTTTAATAGCATTTAATGCTTGTATTGCTGGTCTTAAATATTTAATATGCTTATTTTATAAAAATTGTTTACAATTTTGTATAAATATTTAATTAACAAAATAAAAATAAGACATTTTCTATTTAACTTTGTTTCTTCTTGTAAGCACATTAGGCTATTATTTTTTTTCCTCTTAGGCTATTATTTTTTTCTTATAAATTTAATTTTCTGAATTCTTTTATCTTAGCAGTATTTTCAATAGTGTTTTCACTAATTTTAGAATAATAATATGTTGAACTAAAAGATAGATAATTTTATACAAAATATGGACATATTTGACTAAAATTGTGAATAATTCTATGCGATAGGTATACATAATGAATTTAAAGGTGGATAGTTTTACAACAAACATAAATATATTTAGTAAAATTGTCCACTTTTTAGTTCAGTATGTTTATATTTCATATAAATTTGTCCATTTTTTAGTTTAATATATCTATCTTTACTCTTAAACTATCCACTTTTAAGTTCATTTATGTCTATCTACCTTATAAAATTTTCACCTTTCGTATAAAATTGTTCACGTTTTTAGCAAAAAAGTCTACTTTTATATAAAAGTGTCCATCTTTAGTTCTATTTTTTTGGTATAGAATTGTCCACTTTTTAGTTCAATATGTTTAAATTTTATATAAATTTATCTACCTTTTAGTTCAATATGTCTATCTTTGCTATAAAATTTTCCACCTTTAAGTTTATTTTATGTCTACCTTTCATATAAAATTGTCTACATTTTGCATAAAATTGTCCACATTTTTAGTTAAGCAAGTCTATTTCTTGTATAGAACTGTCTATCTTTTAATTTTATTTTTCATTTAAAATTGTCCATTTTTGTTCAATATGTCTACATTTCATATAAACTTATCCATCTTTTTAGTTCAATATATTAATCTCGAATTAGTGACATCACTTTATTGGGAACAATGTTGCGATAAAAGAATTCAAAAAAATTAAATTTATAAGAAAAATACAATAGCCTGAGATAAAAAAATAATAGCCTAATTCGTGTTGTAACAAATCGATGCTGTAATACCAATTATTACTCCAGGATCGACATTTGCGAAACTTGGCAATATGAGTATACTTATTTCTATGCACTTTCGCTTTACTCCTCTCTTTCTTGGCTTCCTTCTAATTTACTTGGTGTTCTCCACTTTTTTCTCCGTGAGATTGGTATTTTCTGTATGTTACAATGCTTGGTTACAACCTTTATTTATAGGATTTTACAATATTAACTCCTATATGGACTATGAGTTGAGCTTGGCTTTTGGATGCTTGAAGAATCTTGATCAATCCTATTAGAAGTTGATTTTCTTGATTTAGAAGAATTCTAAACCCTTTAATCATTAGAAACAAATTCTTCATTGAATAGAAACTGAGTTATATTCGTACTCTACCAGAAAAGGAAACCGGTGTCTGAAAGGAAACTGGTTCTGCTTCAGAAAACGTCCCGTATAGTCGATTAGTATTTTTGCCTAGTCGACTAATCCCTTCCATTAGTCGACTAGTAGGTTTATACAGTCGACTACTGTAAACTGCTTCCTTTCTATATCTTTCTCTATATTCGTCCTAGTCGACTAGTAGTTATGATCAGTCGACTAGTAGTTTTTGTTAGACAACTATAAATCGACTAACTTTTCTTGATCTGCTTCTCTTCTTCTGTTTCAAGCCATCATCTCTCTATCTCCGTTGGATATTCTTGGACCATCATCTCCTCTTGAAAGCAAGAAAAAATCCTAACAATCTCCACCTTGATTTGCTTTTCAAGCCTTCAGTAAAACAACTTGAGATTTCGGTTAATACATTGGTTCTTTCCTTGGTTGTAATCGTGTCGTGAAGCCTTTAACTTTTGCTTCCTCTCCTCGGGGCCTTTGGCTGATTTACCGCCATGGCTTGGACCATCTCAGGCCTTGCATAAATGCACCCTTTCTTCTTTCTGTAGCACTTTGACTCGGTTCACTTCCCGTTACAGTCTTCCTTGAAGCTCTATCTCGTGATGAACTCCCTTTCAAGCTTATCCTTGAAACTCCACCTCAACTGAGTTTCCTTCCTCCAGCTTGTATAGCCCTTCACACTTCTCTCCTTTCAGAATTACCTTATCTCCTTGACTAACTGTGACGATGCCTTGTTGCACTTAGAGTCGGCATCCTTCCTCGTCGAGGACCTTATGGATACTAGATTGTATCATGCTTCCGGGACAACCAGACCGCCTCCAGAGCACGCATTGTCCCATCTCTTTCTGTAATCTTGACTGTATCAGTGCCAATGACCTCACAAGCCGAGCCATCCACCATTTTGACAATCCCTTCCTCCTTTACAATCAAAGAGTTGAACAACTCTTTTTGGGAACATGCATAAACCATACTACTCGAATCAAATATCCAATGTTTACCTTAAGAAGTACTATCTTCGTAGAAAGCCATTAATACTTCGGTGTCTTCTACACCGGTTAATGCTACATCTGCCTCAACAGCTTGCCCCTTCTTTAACCACTCTTGCCAATGCTTGCAGTTTTCTTCCAATGACCTTTTCTATGACAAAAGTGATACGCCTTTGACGAGCCAAGACCTTTCTTTCCTTCTCCTCTTTCTTTCCTTCCCATGACCACCAAATCTGATCCTTTTTGCTCATCTTGATTTGGCCTTTTTCTAATCTTATTAGATAAGAGAGTTGACGCGACCTCCTCCAAGATGGGAGTTTTCTTACCGAGAGCATGGTAGTGACGATGTGATCATATGACTGTGGAAGCGAACTGAGAAGTATTAACGCCTTGTCCTCCTCGTCGATCTTGACATCAACAGTTAGAAGCTTACTGAAGATCTTGTTGAAAAAGTTTAGATGCTCCAACATAGCTGTCCCTTCGTTTATGCGTAGCCCATATAGTTGTTTCTTGGGATATAACTTGTTGGAGAGGCTTTTTGTCATATACAACATTTCTAACCCTGACCATATCTATAACGTTGTACATCACCTCATTTGTGAGACATAGTTGGATCGTGCTTGCCGCCTTTAAATTCATCTCCTCTCAATCCTCTTTTGACGTACCTGCAGTTTTTGATGACTTACCCGGTAAAGTCTTGTAAAGACCCTGTTGAATCAATGCCTTCACTCTCTTTGCCATAAGTCGAAGTTTCCTTTGGTATTGAGCTTCTCGAACTCGAACTTTTTCGTAAAACTTCCTATCTTCGGCATATCGCCCTTCATCAACCTTTTAGCTCTGATACCAATTGTTGTAACAAATCGGTGCTCTAATATAATTGTTACTCTCATGATCGACATTTACGGATTTCGGCAATATGAGTATACCTATCTCTATGCACCTTCACCTTGCTCCTCTCTTTCTTGGCTTCCTTCTGATCTCCTTAGTGTTCTCCACCTTTTTCTCATTGAGATCAGTATCTTCTGTGTTTAAAGTTCTCGATTACAACTTTTATTTATTGGATTTTATAATACTGACTCCTATTTGAACTATAAGATGATCTTGGCCTTTGAATGTTTGAAGAATTTTGATCAATCCTATTAGGAGTTGGTCTTCTTGATCTAGAAGAATTTTACACCATTTAATTTTTAGAAAAAATCCCTAATTGAATAGAAACAGAGTCCTATTTGTATTCTACTAGAAAAGAAAATCGGCACCTGAAAAGGAAACTGATTCTGTTTCAGAAAACGCCCCGTATAGTCGACTAGTACTTTGACCTAGTCGACTAATCCCTTCCATTAGTCGACTAATGGGTTATATAGTAGACTACTGTAAACAGCTTCTTCTCTGTATCTTTCTCTGTATCTGTCCTAGTACTTGTGATTAGTCGACTACTAGTCTTTGTTAGTAGATTATAAGTCGACTAACTTTCTTAAATCTGCTTCTCTTCTTCTGCTTCAAGCCCTCATCTTCTCCAATTCGATTGGATCCTCTTGAACCATCATCTTTTCTTAAAGCAAGGCAAAATCCTAACAATTTGTTTACAACAAAAAAAAAAAAAAAACTAAATAGAAAATTTCTTTTTTTTAATTTTCCTAATTAGTATTAAATATGAAAATTTTAAACACTTTCTCGTAAAATAAACATATCAAAGCTCTCAGATCAGCAATACCAGCATTAAATGCTATTAAAATCTTAAATCTCACAAATCTCACATTATTCAAAAATTTATTTAAAGAAAATTGTATAACACAACTACATGGGCAAATTCGATGTTAAAGATGGATAGTTTATAAGCTTGCACATTTTTCTATACCAGATGTACAACTTCAATGCTACAGGTAAACAGTTTTTGAGCTTGCACATTTTTTACGCACTAGGTAGACAAATTCAATGATACATGTAGATTAATTTCTAAGATTGAACTTTTTTCTGCACCAAGTGGATAACTTCAATACTACACATGAATAACTTCTGAGCTTGCATATTTTTCTCACTAGATGGGCAAATTCGATATAACACGTGAACAACTTTTGAGTTTGAATATTTTTCTGCACGTGATACGCGATGGATAAATTCGATATTACAAGTGAATAACTTCCGAGCTTGCATCTTTTTCTATACGTTAGGGGTTTGTTTCACATGTTTCAGCTCGTCATGATTACAGCAAGGGGCATTCTACATTTAACCCCAAGAATTATGGCCTATGTGGCTAAAAAAAAACGGAGAGCTTGAACAAAGTTCGGTATTTGTGGGTTGTGTTAAAAAAAAAAAAAAAAAAGCACCAAGGAGGGTCAAACGATCTTTTCTCAGGGAGTAGAGATAATCTCTCCCAAAAGAAAACCAAGCGGCGGAGAGTTCCCAAACTCCCGAGTTTCAAAGTTTCTCAGGGAAGGGAAGGGGTCACAAATTCACTCTCTATTTGAACCCAATTAATTCCCAAAAAGAAATCATCAGGGTCCCAAAAGTGAGAAGAGAGAGAGACAGAGAGAGGTCAAAGAGATGGGCTTCATCAAGAGTTGCTTCTCCTTTGCGTTCGGAACGACTGTAGGCGTCTACATCGCCCAGAACTACAATGTCCCCAACATCAAGCAGATGGCCGACCTTGGCGTCGCCATTGCCAAGCACTACGAGGAGAACTACCGCAAACGCAGGAAGGGGGACGAGGACTCCAACCAAGATAGAGAAAATTCAGAAAATCCAGGTCAGCACTTGCCCATTTCAAAGGGGCCCTCTTCTGGGTTTTTTGCCAATTTCTGTTTTTGATTTAGTTCCCGCAAGTTTTGTATCAAATTGGGATCTGGGTCGATGCTATCTAAAGTTTTTTTTGTACTCTTTAGTTGGCTTTATTTACTGCTGATTAATATTATCTTATATTGTGGATTGTGCATGAATTGCATAGCTGTTTATTGCAGTTTTTCCCCTTAATTTTTGAAGCAGTGGAAGTATTAATAAGTGAAAGTTTGTTGCCCAGAGTTTCTTTTTTCCTATAATTAATATTTAACTATCCCCAAAAGAGTGAAAAATACAAAGTACGTGTTAATCTCTGATCAACTCTAACACAATTACAAAGTTTAGGAGGAACTTTATAATTACTTGCGCCTAATAGTTAGCTGGCAGGAAAAATTGCTCTTTTCAATATCTTGTTTTCCTACAATGGGTTCTAAGTACCATTTGTTAGGATTTTTGCCTCGAATATGTCCTGAAGGCAGACTAAGCTTTAGAGGTCGAAGAATGGACGAGCACAAAGAGATGCATGCATGAAGAGATGCTTGTAGTCTAGTCGACTAACACATCTCATTAGTCGACTTGGAACACAACAAAGAGTGATCTCAGTAGTCGATTTATAGCATTGGTTAGTCGACTAATATACTCATTAGTTGACTAACCTGGCACATAAGTCAACTAATAGGGCAGTTCTGACAGTTTTCTTTTTTGTATCTGTTTCCAATTTGAGTTGAACTCGAGTTTTCTTCTATTCTGAGGCAGTGCTATTCGTATTGTTGGAGTTTGTGTAAGACTAGGATGATCTCATGGTCTATAAATAACCCCTTGGGGGTGGCCTTTAATGTATGAGAGAAAAATAAGAAAAAGAGAGATTTGTAAGAGAAGTTTAAGCCATAAAGGTTCGCTTTTTTAGGCGGCCATCAAAGGGCTTGTAATCTTCTTAGCGAGATATGTGAGTGTTTCTCATTGTACTCTCCCAAAGTTTGATAAAGTTTCTCCCTCTGCTCTCGTGAACGTAATCTGTTTGATCGGTCGAACCACGTTAAATTGTGTATTGGCTTTACTTCGCAATACTCATCTCTTCTTCTCGTTGCTCGACGATCTCGTTTTTTCGTTGTGTGGTCCTAACAAATAGTATCAAAGCATATATCAGTTCATTGCAACAATCGGTATCAGAGCAAAGTCAACATGAAAATGTCTGCAATCAAGTTCAATATTCAGAAGTTCGATGGTGTCATCAATTTCAACAGGTGACAGATTAGAATGAACGCCATCCTGACCCAGAGCGGGTTGAAGAAAGCACTATTCGAGAAGGAGAAAATAGCTGAAAACATGAAAGAAGAAACTTGGCAGGAGTTGGATGAGAAGAGCTTGACGGCTATTCAGTTTTACTTGGTGGATGAAGTGTTGGATGAGTTTTCTTCACAGAAAATATCATCCTCGCTGTGGGAGTGACTTTAGGATCATTATCTGAAGAAGTCGTTGGCGAATCGGTTGATTTTGAAGCAACGTCTCTTTCTTCTCCGCATTCATGAAGGTACACCTATTAAGTTTCACATTGCAGAATTTTTCTCTATTATCAATGATTTAGATAAGATAGAGGTTAAGATAGAAAATGAGGATCAAGCACTTCTATTACTATATTCTTTACCTTCTTCATATAAAGGCTTTAGGGAAGTTATCATCTATAGAGGCAAATCAACTATCAAGGTCAATGAGGTTTAGGGGCATCTGCTCAACAAGGACAAAATTGACAAGCAACTGACAGGGGAGTCTCATCACAATGATTCTGGGCAATAATACTTTACTAAGAAGAAGAATAATAATGAAAGTTTCACGGGTAACCCAAAATATAAGAATTTAGTTTGCAACTGGTGTCACAAAAATGAGCACATTGAGCTGATTGTTTGCAATAAGAAATAACAAGATGCTAATGTCATTGAACTGTCTGAAGGAAATGAAGAGAAGTGTGACGTTCTATCTGTTACAGATAGTCCGATCAGTAACAAAGATAGATGGATCATTGACTCTGAATGTTCAAACATATCAGCTCTGATAGGAAATGTTCTCCTCACACACTTCGGTTCAAAGGGGCTTTATGAAAAATTTTATTACGAGCAAGGTGATTGGCGAAGGAACAATCCAATTTCGTTCTTATGATGGATGCGTCACTACACTACAAGGCGTTCTTCATGTTCTCGAATCAAGGTACAATCTCTCTCTTAGAGCCCTACATAGAGAATGATTCAATTTTAATTCTGAAGGTGATCTTATGAAAGTTTTCAAAGTTGCTCATGTGAAGTTTCAGGCCGAGCGTGTCGGGAATATTTACATGTTGCAAAATTGGGAGGTTACAGTTCGTGGATTGCAGTTATCCTCAGATTCAAGATTTAAAGTTGTGGAACAATCGGAGACTACGATGGTTTCGAGCTCGGATATTCAGTTTTACCCCGAAGGTAGATTGGGACTAGATGGCGCCGACGCACAACAAGGAAGTCCACATCATTTACTCTTGCGTTGGAGCAAATTTTTCTAAATCCCGCATGGATCAAGATCGTTGGGTGATCAAGTTCAGGTTGGACCTGAATTTGTCGACTAATCGTCGACTTGGAACGCAACAGAGAGTTAGGTAATCTCAGTAGTCGACTTATAGCATTTATTAGTCAATTAATATACTCATTAGTCGACTAACTTGCACATAAGTCGACTAATAGGGCGGTTCTGACAGTTTTCTTTTCTACATATGTTTTTAGTTTGAGTTAAACTCGAGTTTCCTTCTCTTCTGAGGCGGTGTTGTTTGTATTGCTGGAGTTTGTGTAGGACTAAGACGATCATATAAATAACCTCTTAGGGTGACCTTAAATGTATGAGAGAAAAAAAAGAGATTCGTGGGAGAAGTTTTAGCCATACGGTTTCGCTGTTGTAGGCGGCCATCAAAAGGCTTGTAATCTTCTTAGCGAGATGTGTGTTTCTCATTGTACTCCCCCAAAGTTTAATAAAATTTTTCCTCTTTCTTTTGTGAACGTACACACGATCTGTTTGATCGGTGGGACCACGTTAAATTGTGTATTAGCTTTCTCTACTTCAGAATATCTCATCTCTTCTTTTTTTTGCTTGACGATCTATCGGTCATTGCAATATTAGTATTTCTGGTATCATTTCTCATCTCATTACCCATAGATTTATTGCGCTTACTATAAGGAGTTTCATAGACAAAACTGTCAATGACTCAATATTTCTCCTTGTCCTCTGTTGCATAGGGGCAAAAAAACTATGCCGAACCTTGGAATTGAGAGTCTTTTTGCATTGGTGATCTTTATTCATATGTAAAGTAAGATTGAAGAAAGAAAGTTTTAACTTTTAAGGTTTTTTTTTTTTGTGTTTGTTTTTTTTTTTGGGGGGGTGGGGGGTGTTCTCTTTCTGAACTTGACCATATCGATATGAAAGAGCAATATGAGGATTTATGTGTATGAAAGACTATGGCAATTATCATAACCAGATGTGGGGGATTATTCAAAATAAATGTTAAAGAAAAGGTAAAAAAAGCTGTAGTGAGATGGCTTGAAAAGTGATTTAAAGGCGAGGGACATGAAATGAGACAAACTTTAAATTTAAAAGAGCATTTACTGCAATATGGAAATTAACAAACCATGCATTGAGATGTTTCTTAAACCATTTATCAAGATGTTTCTTTGGGATATGGATACAAGGACAGTTGAAGGAAATGTGGAATGGTTGCTACTTATTAGAGTTGCCTATTTGGTATCTATTTCATAAGATTGAGGCAAGCATTGTATCAGGCACGTATCTAGAGAGATACAACATGTGATAATCACGGTTCAAAGACTCGGCCGAGTCGGAGACAACTCGGTCGAGTCGTAGTCGTCTCGGCCCGCTCCGAGACGAGTCCGAGTCACGAGTCGATCGACTCAACTCAGAGGAAACCGACTCGGCCGAGAATCGGAGTGACTCGGTCGACTCGGCCGATTCACAGCCGAATCGGTCGTGACTCGGCCGAGTCGACCGAGTCAACTCCGATTCTCGGCCGAGTCAGCTCGAAACGTATAAAGAAAAAAAGGAAAAAGAAAAAAAGAAACTTACCTCTCTCTCGCTCAGATCTGGAGATCGTTGTCGCTGCCCGATCATCGCCGCTTAGATTTGTACTCCACCACCGCCCGATCGCCGCCCTAGCCCCAGGTGATGTTCCTCCCTCTCTTGTCTCTTTCCCTCTCCCTCCCTCTGTTTCTTTCTCCCCCTTCCTCTCTCACCCTCTCTCTCTCTCCCTCCTCTCCATCTCCCCTCTCTCTCTTTGTTTCTTTCCCTTCCCCCACCCCTCTCTCCATGTTTCCGATCTCTCCCTCTCCGAGGTATAAGAGAAGCAGATGATGATGGTGGTGGAGAAGATGTGAGGATTTTATCCAGTTCTAGTAGTGATGATGGTGAAGATGGTGATGATAATGATGACAGTGATGGCGATGATGGCGGCAGTGGTGATGATGACAATAATGAGGGCAACAATAGTGCTGATGGTGGAACTTATAGTCTTGAAGGTCATATGCAAATATTGAGTTTGACATCATGCCAACATTATGGTGTGACATATGTCCATGACTACAGACCACAACTTGAGAGATTTACGAACATTAGTATCGGTTTATCTACTTACACAGAGATGATTATGATGATGATTTTGTACCTCATCACAATTCAATGTGAAAATAACTACACTAGCATGTATTTATGAATATAGTTTGTGCAATTTACCATATTATGCATGTATTTTGATATGGTTCTACCGACGACGCGTGTATTTATGCTTTCGGTTTATGTTTAGTGTGCTAGGTGATATGTTTTGGACATGTGATACATGATTGTGAATGTCTACAATTTTTTAAAGATTTATCGTGATTTTTTCAGAATTTTTTGAGCTTTCTATGTAGCGTTTTGCGCGTATCGCTCGAGACCGATCCGAGTCGCCGAGACCGACCCGTCTCAGCGTCCGCCGAGTCGGCGACCGAGACCGCGATTGTGAACCAAGGTGATAATGTCAGTTCACATTTGCAGTATGGAGTAGGCATATTGGATTACATTGAAGGTGGGATACTTTGAGATTAAGCCTTCAATATCAATTTAATCAAATTTAATGGGTGTAATTCTTCTTATTATCGACACTTTGTTTAAAGTAACTCTAGTGTGAAACGTGTATACGTGCAAGACAGAAATCTGTGATGTAACTGAAATTTGCAACGTTTCTTCAAAATTATGATCGTGAGTAGGAAAATAGTTAAAACTTTAATGTGACAGATGGATTTAACAAAAGCTGCAGGTGCAGTCTGTACCATTCTAATCGTAAATAAGTTAATACACTATTAATTTATGATGGCAAAATTATGCATGTAATATTAATGACTAGCCGTTTACGGGTGTAACAGATTCTTACAACTACACGAATTGTGACAGCAGATAAATTGATAAAATACCAGAGAACAGTTATCAGACTCACAAATAAGTCCAGAAAATGTACCTACTGAGGATCACGTTGACCTCAGTGTCCTGCTGACGTGTAACTTCATCTTCTATGAGTCCAACGCTTTGAGAACGGCTCGAATCGGATTCTGGATGGCCAAGAAAGAGCCCAAAAATCAAATCAGTCTGCATACATGTCTATTTTGCTCTAAAGGGTCTGGATCGGGTTTGCTCTGTTGAATTTGGGTGGGTTTGTACTGTAGCTGCGGATTTGGGTCTGCACTACCCTGCGAATTTGGGTCGATGCAGACGGGTCGGGTTACTTCACGAGTTTGATAACTTAAACCCAAGCTCGTTTAACTAATTGGGTTCGGGTCGGGTGGTGATGAAAGCGGATTGGGTTAGGTCTATGATGAACCCAAGTGATCTGATGGATGATGATGTCAACTGTGGGACGGGGCTATCGACAAGGTTGGAATCGTGATCGGCGAGTGGAGACGAGGTGGCAGCGAGGTCTCGACGAGTTGAGAATGAAAGGAAGGGCTACTGACTGGCGAAAGGAGCAAGGCCGCGGTGGTGGTGGTCGAGGAGAGGAAAAGGGGAGAGGAGCAGTCGGTGACAAATTAGGAGGGGAAGAGGGGCCCGCGGTGGTGGCTTCTTGCGACGACAGTCAATACAGGAAGGAGGTCGGCGTGGGGAGAGGGAGGCAGTGTGAGGGGAGAACTTGGCGGAGCGGTGCGGGAAGGAGAACAGGATGAATGGATTCTTTGGCAGTGGGGAGAGGGTGAGGTGGGTGTGGGCCTCTATAGCAAAGAAGAGAAGTAAGAGGAGGGGACCGGTTTTGTGGCGGCGCACGTGGAGGTAGAAGGCGAGAGAAAAATAGGCTTAGAGTTTAATAAAAGAAATAAAATAGGTAATTAATCTTAAAACGCCAATCAATCACACACAATTTTTTCTCAAAATTCATCATTAACTTTATTCATAGTAGATGAGTCTTTAAATTGGCTTTACACAACTTGAATTTCACATTACAACCGATGTAGTACTAAAATAAAAACAAAACAAAATAAACATAAAAATCTAAAATAACTAAAAATACTAGAAAATGAAAAAAAATATATCTCTTGTCATCTTACTCGAACCAAATAGATGATGTTGCGAGCTTCCGTCTCCATTTATACACGCATCATGACTTCGTTTTGATGTCCGCATCAAACTAACTTGTGAACTCCGCCAGTGCACTGTTCACTGTCTGTCCCAAGTCAGAATAAAGGAGGAGGGTTGTGGTAGGCTGTGATAGCCAACGTAAAACATTGTCACATACTATGAACATCAAACTAACTTGTGAGAGGGTTTCTGATGCAAGTAGTGAAGACTTGGCTAAAAGAATGATTGTTGTTGATGACATATGTAGTATCCCTAGTTAGTAATATCATCATATTTTTTATTTTCCTATAGTATTTATTCTGCTTTACTGATTATTTTTAAGATTATTGATTAACTTAATTTATTGCTTCTTCATGTAATTATTATTATATTAATTATGCAAATTATTTTTAAGATAGTAAAAAGGTATTTTAACTTTATATATTATTACCATTATTTCTTATCCGTATTTTTAGTTCCTTATTAATATTATTTTTAGTATCATTCTTATTATTTACTAATATTATTATGGTAGCTGTTACTATTATTATTCTTCCATTATGATTATTATTTATTGTTGTTACTATTAGTGTTATTATTATTAATACTGTTGGTGTTTATTAATTATTATTAGTGTTACTATTATTACTATTATTATTATTGTAGTTGTTGCTATTATTATTGTTATTATTATTTCCATTATTATTATTAATGTTTATTATTAATATTACTATGATTAAATACTATTACTATTGGTATTATTATAGTTATTGTTAATTATTATTATTAGTATTTATTAATATTATTATATGGATAATTATTATTAATTATGGTCATTGTTAATTGCTAGAAGTCTTTGTTATTACCCTTATTATTATTACCATTTTTTTATCAGTGTTACTATTACTATTAACATTACTAATTAATTATGATTGTTACTAATATCTAATGTTTATTAAGTATTATTGTTATTTATATTTGATTAGTATCATTATTATTTGATCTCATTTTTCCCTTATCCATTAGCCATGCCTTTAACCTTATAGCCCATCCCTATTTCTACTCATGTCCATTATCTCAAACCCAATACCCATTAGTATTGAACCATTTCCATCTACCCAAGCCCGTTAACTCACTAGACCCAACCCATTATTTATCCAAACCAAAACCCCTAATCAAATCCTAATCCTAGCAATTAAATCAAATCCAAATCCCAACAAATTAATCCTAACTAATAAACCATATCTTTATCTTAACTATCTAATCCTTAACCCAACCTTAATCTATCCTATTTTCTTCATCTTCTCTTTTGCAGCCGCTCCCCACAGTAGCCCCCATGGCGCAAGGCCCCGGTGACTCACGATAACACCCCTCCTCCACACTCGGGTCACCCTCGTCGGAGTGCCGCCGGAACCCCATGGCCGTTCTCCATCTTCTTCCCTCTTAGCCGAACCCATCTCCCCAAGCCTTTTGCCATGAGCACAGCAGCCCCTACAGCTAGCCCATGCCCTATACATATCCACTCCTCCTTGCCTCGACACTCGCGGCCGCTAGAAACACCACACCCGCAATCATCAATGGCAGCACACATGAAACAGTCCCAGGTTTTAATAATCTCAAATGACACCATCTCAATATTGATCAACAGATCAATGATTAAATCTCCAATATTCTTAAAAATTTTGGCAGCATCTCCTTTGTAAATATTGATATATTCCCAATATACATTCCACGTCACAATAATTTCGGCCAACACCAGCCTACAGCATGAATCCAAACATACAAGTCGAGGCCAACAATCGTCCATACAGTCATAATAAGATTTTGGCTCACAACGACCAGTATTCTCTAGATAACAATTTCGGCTTGACATCGCCTACTTATATAGAGACAAGGAAACATAAACCCGAGGATAATCCTCTCAGCATGCCGAACATAACTCAAAATTTCCATCACTCCAACATAATTGTAATCATTACAATCTACCTTATCCTTACATCATTATCTCTAACAAGAATAATATATGCTACATGTACAAGTCAACTAAAGTTACGGTTATGTACAACAAACTCTTACAAAGTAATAACACATCACTATATCTGTAATAAGTTTACTGTTAATGAAACTTCTTCACAAACCGCTCAAAGCCTAAATTCGGCCTCCATCTCACCGCAACATGAAAACATGAAATTGGGAGGGAGTGAGCTCAACAGCTCAGTGAGGAGAGAAAAGAAGATATAGGAATGATGTATTTGTCGGAATAGAAAGGAACATGCTTTTCTTCAAATATCAGACTAGCGTGGATAACAAAAGATACATTGATTTCACAATAAATGATCAACTCAAACAATCTCTAAGCTCTGCAAAAGGCTTGATTCTTATGGCCAATGATTCTGTAACTCCAATCTTTGAACTGCATTCTACAGAGTTTATGATATATCCAATATTTTTCTTTTAGTGCCTTAGCTTATTTCTAAATTCTATTTATGTATATGCACCTCATGTACTACCCACAATGATGCTCAGATCACAATAAGTAAATGTCAATACTACATGTAACACAAACATGCTTATGTGAATCGTATCACACTTCAAGTGCTATAGTAATAAACTCGTAAACATACGCACTTCATCCAATATTTTATTAGCTCTTATAACAAGGCAGTCCCGCATCAGGGACAAGCATACATCACCAGGCATTAGAATAAGCGCATCATTACATCATGCTATGCGGTCTGTCTCATACCTTGTCTTCACCCATTCAGATTCTATATACACACAAACATACAATTATGTGCATATGTATATATATATATACATATATATATATATATATATATACATATATATATATATATATATATATATCGTATATCGCATCATACTTCAAGTAATACATGAATTAAACTGCATATTTACACCCAATGTACTATTTCATTACAATCAGCTAAATCTATATTCTGATGCTTTCATTATCATATGCAATAACATATTCAACATACCCCCAGTGTCACACACACATATATATCACTCATAGCCATTCATTCTCAATCATTAGTAAAGATGCAACTATATGTGTATAGCACCGTCTTCGCACTCCGCCCGTGCCATACGGGTCCCTTCCTCCGAACATATGTATATAGCACCGTCTTCGCACTCTGCCCGTACCATACGGGTCCCTTCCTCCAGATATATGTATATATGGCACCGTCTTCGCACTCCGCCCGTGCAATACGGGTCCCTTCCTCCAGATATATGTATATATGGCACCGTCTTCGCACTCCGCCCGTGCAATACGGGTCCCTTCCTCCATTGCATAAATAGATGCAACATACATATGTGTATATACCTATATGCATGCATTCATGCAGATAACAATCAGTTCATTGCACACGAGGTTCCCACCGACCATTACATTTGAATACACAACTCATTGGTCCTATATCCGCAGAACTGTAGATGGTTAATGGCATAAGTGTACGCATATATAACTACAAATTAACATTTGCAGAATCTTCTTGCCTCTATAAGAACCAAGCTTTTGTTCATATTATTCGCATCTAATTTCTTAATCATGCACTAGTATATATGAGTATATATCCAATGTATTACATACCTAACATACAAGCCATCACATCCATACTGATCATTTAGCAACACATCAACCAATCATTAATATTCTCAGAAGAAAATATATGATTATATAGTTAGGTCTTATAAATAATTAAGATTCTCATGCTTACATTAGAAAAGTAGGTCAAAAGATTTCCCAATCCATGTTCTTATTCTTTGCATAACTTGTTAGTTATAATGATTCCGTTCTGGGTTATTCAACCATCAAGTTCTACCGAAAATTCTTAATTTATTAAGAATTAATTTATTCATCGATCTTCGCAAGTTTGTTATGTATTATTTCGACTAACCCAATCATCAGTAGATTATTGGATCTGTTCATATTGATAATTTACTCAAATTCTTTGTTCGTGTCACCGTGTTACCGAAATCCTTAGATTCTTGAACATAACTATTTCCCACAACAACCAAAATAATAATCATTACTAGATATAGATATGTTTCACAGGACCCATCAAGAACTCGTGATCTCTTAATTGAAATAATCTCATCCCTTGGTACTTACCCAGTGTATTCTATTCGATCAAGGACTCTGATATCAAGTTTATTATGATTCCAATCAATCAGTTAGTTGCTTTTAATTAACTCAATTCCAACTAAAGTTTCCGTTCCATAATTACTGATCTTCTGCGTAACCAACTTCATGGTCTTAGGCTTCACCATTAATCATTGATTTATCCAGTTAACCCGATATTCCATATTTATTTACTAGATCTATAATTTGTGACTAATCCCACATTCCATTATAAATCAAGTAGTTATCACTTATACTTGAAGTTAGTTGATAGTTTACTCACCGAGTTCCTGATTCACAACCTTATCTCATTACACTGATAAGGTTGTCTAATTAGGAATTAACTTAACTAAGCGTCAGTCCAACATTATTTAACAAGGACCAAAAAGACACTTTATTCATATCTCGAATTAGTGAGTTTCCGATATAGTAAGCTATTTTATTTTATTTTATTTTATTTTGTTTTACTTGAGAATTTCTATCTATTACAGTCGTACAATGCAAAACTGAAAATCTACATTTCAACTAGATTCAACACCCTTAGCTAGTATCCCAACTTAATGGATACGATAGGCCTATAGAAGTTTATTAAGAGAGGGGGACGATAACACCCTACGTCTTTGTGCGAGAAACAACAAGGAGGAAGAATATATAATTTCAATAAAACTCTTCATTTGATGATGTCCAAATTATACCCTTATGATGGATGAGAGACATTTAAAATCCTTTAATGACATGAATAACACATATACTATGTGCTTTCAAAATCTAGATTTACTCCCTCATCTGCTCCTCCATTACCATAATCCTACTAAGTATAGACCAAGTTAGAACTCATCGCTCTAATTAATTGGACTCAACTGCGAGTGCTTCCATTTATGTTCTACCACGAAGAGGATGAGGATACATAATCGTTAATTTGGGTATAGCAACTTGATGGATGTTATGGAAGTCGAAATGTAACTAAGTGTTACTGAACTGCTCAATCTCTGCATTCTACCTTTAGAATGGTTCATACTTGTAAGATCTACTTGGCACTTGGTCACCGAGTCTATGTAACCCAATGTTGACCTTCGCTGAAGGTGTTTAGATTTTCCTTACTAAGTTTCATATGAAGTTATCATAGATAACTTGTTTGAGACTATTCGTGTAACTATTCGTGTAACTCTTCGGATGTCTACAAAGTGATAAATATTTCCCTTGATTAATCAGACATGGGCTCCTTATTTATTATCTACTAACCGTCATATAAAAAAAAATACACCATTATCATAATCTTACTCAAAAGATTACTATATTAGATTAACTTGCAAATTTCACAATAACACCAGGGTATCAGACTTCTAGGAAAAGAGGTGTGGGCAGTGACATGTGCCTGAGAATAAAAATATCATGTTTAGAAGTTCATCACTGAGGCGAGCAAAAGGAATAGTGTTGGGTTGAGTCCACTTATGGTGAAGAGGACTTATAAGTACTTACTCGTGAGCACAGAGCAGAGAAATAACTTGATCATAAAAAGATCTGAAAACTTATCACTTTGTTGTTTTCTAAAATTAGCAACCCAGGCCTTCTAATTGGTCACCAACGATCCTAAAATCAGGCCAACTTAAATTATTATCACCGTGGGTCTCGTACTCAATCTTATATCCGCTTATACTTGACAAATCAATTATAAATTAAGAACCCAAGAATTTTCCAACTATTACTATCATATGGAGCTCCTTAATATACCCCGTTGGCATGTATTATTATTCCTTCACATAATAATTTTTCCAAGTTTTACATGAAACAAAATCGCATGTTAAAGACGCATATAACCGAAAATATGCCCGTAAATCTTAACACTAAACGGAGGAACCATTTGCACAGATCACCACTATTGTTCACCATTGTAAGGGGACATCAGAAATCATTCCAATTCTCAAATTCTTGATCAGTAAAGAGAGGACACATATCAAAGAAAACAGTAACTCATTGAGGTTATGTAGAGAAGTTATGTTTCCAAAATCAAAAGGGTTATAGACATGATCAATAGAAAAAAATAGAAATTGAAACCAAGCATCATCAACAACTTGAATTCATGAGAATTTTCAATAAAAATTTTGAAATAAAAAGATTGAAGAAAGAATCCCTCACCTTCTCTCTATCAATCGACGCCCGCTGCGCAGCCCCGCCGTCGCCCGCCGCGCCGCCGCGTCGCCGTCGCCCTGGCCCAGATCGGCAGCGGCAGCAGGCTGCTGCCGCTGCTGCCTGCAGCAGCAGCAGCTGCTGCCTGCTGCAGGCAGCAGCAGGCATGCCGCCGCACCGCCGCGGCCCCTGCGCCGCCGCGCGCGCTGCCTGCCGCACGCGTCGCGCGATCCAGCGAGAGGGAGAGAGATTGAGAGTGGGGGTCGTTGCCGCCGACCACAGCATGAGAGAGAGAGGGCTCAGATTTGGGGGAGAATGAGGAGGGAGAAAGGGTAAGTGAAGAATGAAATATATTACTCCTTTTTCCCTTAAATATACACATTAGATAAATGCATAAAAATACCCCTATATGCCACTTGGCCTCTCTCTCATTCTCAAGTTGCCCAATTATTGCCACCTTACTTGCTTAGGATTTAATATATGTGTATTTAGAGGGGGGTAGTATACATGGTAGAAATACAACTACATGAGGGTGTGTACACACACACATATAGGTATACATTCATATGCAAGTGTATATATGTGCATATGTGTACCAATAATTTTATATTCAAAATTAATACTCATCCAAATTTTATTCCACTTCCAATTTTTTTTCTCAGAATTTTCGGATTCCGCTTCATACTAATTAATAAATCATTTTTATTATTCTGTTTAATTCCACTAATCCCAAAATTAGGATATTAAATCGGAATTTAATAATTCGGGTGTTACAACACACCCAACAAACCCCATGGATGCCCCCTCCTTCATTAGTGCTTTATCTCTTCCTCCTCCATGTTGAGCACTCCGGCGAACTCCGTGACGCTCTGCAACCGATCTCCTTCGCGAACACTTCGGCTTTCCGTCGACATCCTCCGCGGCCTCCGCAACCTCTGCCGGAGCCTCCGTCGGCGCGCCGCGAACCTTGCCGTTCCCTTCTTGTTGCGTGCTGTAAATGTATATCTATGGGATGTCATCTTTCACCTCTCTGTGAATCGCCGTCGATCGCCGTCGGCGAGCGCGAACATACCCGCACCCTTCACGGTGAGATTCTCTATCCGCGGCCTCCGCCAGAGCCTCTGTCGGCGCGTCGCAAGTCACCCCATTGTGTGAGTCTCCTTCCTCTCTCTTATATTGTTCATTGCATGCATGTGTATATATTTAATTATTTCATGTGTAGGGGTAAACATGTAATAATGTGAAAGTGTGTTTAATTGTGTGTGGTGCGTGAGTTATGTATGCATGTATTTATGCATAGGTGTGTGCATGGGTATGTGTGTGTATATATAATATGTATTTATGTGTATACTTATATATATGTGTGTGTGTATATACTCGTATATACGTGTATATATGTGTATGTATATATGTACGCATATAAGTGTATAGTTTTGTGTATGTATGTATGATTATAGTGTATATGTATGTGTATACCGTATATGTATATGTATGTGGGTGTACCCGTGGGGTATGCACGTGCGGCGTGCTTGTATGGGTGTACGTGTGAGGGTATTATGAGTGTGTGTTGATTCCCCTTCCTCTCTGTGTTTTCGGCTGCGTGTTGTAGCGTTTCAGATTCGTTCAGTGAGATCCAGATCCGTTGCAGGAGATCCGGACCCGTCTCGGATTTGTGCCCGTTATGGACCCATATACAGGCGATTCGAAGACTGACTCACTGGAGATCAGTATCAGTTCATGCAGTGAAGACCAGACGGTGATTCGGTTCCAAGATCGCGTCATTTCAGCGAGTGTTTGTTCTTGTGTATTTCTTTATTTACCGTTGTCGGTATGCGCTTACATGTTACTCTTATCATTGCATGTGACTTTTGTTATATTTTACTAGTTTGATTACTTGTATCACTTCATGAGACATCAATGATTGTTCACCTTATTTACGTAGTTGATATAAGCTTGTAACAGCGTTATTTCATGTGTTGGTAGTTTGTCGCCGTCAGTTTAGGCTTAGTATTGGAATACCTTAGACTGTGACTGGATTCGATCTATTGATTGGCCGGATTAGTTTATATTTGAGCATCAGATGTATATGGACCTTGTATTTTGACATTGAGATATTATACTTATATCATTTCATGTACAAATGATTACCGTTTCAGACTCAGACTAGTTGTAAAGGAACTTGAATTGTATACTAGATTGATCTTATGTTAGATTGGTTCGTAATTGTGATTTAAGATCTATATTTTATCTGAATAATTATCAGACTTGATATTCTTTTATTCGGTGATATTTCAGTCAAGAATTTATTTCGGTATTTGGGGACATATCAGATGTGATCTTACTTTATTAAAAGATTAGAATTCTTGATGCTTTGATCGGTACATGAACTTATTCAGAGTTGGAGTTGATGTGGGATTTACTCTTTTATTGGATCTTGATTAGTGCTTTGATGTGATTAATTTAGTTGGATTTATAGTTGTGAGCTTTTTCTAATTTTACCCCTGATTATACTGTTTGAGTATTGATGATCCTGTGATGATAAATTATCAGACGTAGAGGCATCTTAAATTCCATATTGCTGGAGGAATAGACGTTGATTGGGTTGACCTGGCCTGGTGGATTTTTAGATATATATACTTGATATGTTACTTGAGTTTGGGATCTTGTGATTAACCTTGATAGAGTGAGAGTGTGTGATAATCTTGATCGAATTGGAATGTGGGATTTTGATTAAACATATCAGAACACGTAGTATTTCAGTTATTGAGATTTGGATATATCGATGACTTGAGGATCAGAGTTTGAAAGCAGTTACATTTGATCTCAGTTATTGGTAGGATCAGAGTTGATTGATAAAATGAGATAATTGATTATTTATTTATTGGACTTGTGATTACTATACCAGATTACTTTGATATGGATTGATGTTTGAGTCACGAGGATTGCTTTGAGATTATGAGTTGATGGATCAGTTACAAATATAATATCAGTCGATGTGATCTTGATCAGTTTAATATGAAATAGCACATGACCAGAGGTGCAAACTGTTACTGTATAAATTCATGTTACTGAAAGTTACTGGGACATGATTGTTTGACCGTAACACCCTGTACAGTCCTATAGTTCATCGTATACACGGTTACTGTTATCGTTCACTGTTACTGATATTGTTCACCGTGTATACGATTACTGTTGACTGTTATATTGTACCGTTACTGTCACCGTATCGTCCCAGCATTATAAGTAACATGGATATTGATTGTCATGACTGAATTAAATAATAATGTAAATGGACAACTTACACTGGGATTGGAGAAATTGATGGAGGAGATAACGTCTGTATTTTAAGTTGACCTAGGATACAGGTTGCGCAGCCGGGATACGGTCCACTGCAAGATTCTGGGGGATGATTGACATCCCATCTGTTTATTGTTCCACAGTGTTACTGTAAATATTGTTCCACAGTGATACTGTGAGTACTGTTACTGACTACCTGGCGGTAGGGCCTGGTTCAGCGCCAGGCATCTGGGCCGTGGTCTTGAGTATTTACGGGACCTACCTAAAGCATGGATAATGTCTCCAACCAATCAGTTTCAACAACTTAGGACCCTGATTGATACGTGTAGTAGGCGTAGTATGGATGCGTCTATTACATATTGCAATTGATGTTCGTTGACATAATAAATAATAAAGAACTGTTTATAGTGTATTGTGACTGACCGTGATCACCTGACTGTACATATATATAAATTATGATAGACATATGATTGTACACATGACCGGCTTGTATACCAGACTAGTAACATATGCTAGGTTACATATCTTGACATTAATTGTTTCCTTTTATTATGATATCAATTGTATATCGTTCATAACTTTGTTCTTGATATTGATTATTCTGTTATCTTTTATTTCAGTTTATCATGTTGTTATTGCTTACATTGTTTCTATACACGAGCACCTTTCCCTACACACACACACTCATTAGGTCGCTACCGACGACCCTGAATTTGCACGTCCAGATACTGGATGTTTATGCTCTTGTTTAGATGTTCGTTGAGATCATACGCTTCGCGAGGAGCTGGAGTTTCTCTCTTTTGATTCTGATATTCTTATTTCTCTTGTCTTCCTGTTATTTCTTGATTCTCAATATATATCAAATTCAGTCTTTGTTCCAGTTCTTTATTTATATGATATCATGCTTGGATGCTTATATGTAATATTGCAGTGATCGTTGATTCATTATAATATAGATTTATAACTTGTTTTGGGTTACTTAGGGCTTAGCGCGTATACGTGACATATTTTTCTTGCGTATATGCGTTGTTAACTCTCGTCGCGTTTCTGCTCCAGCGTAATTTGGAAAGCGGGGCGTGACAACATATGGGAGGACACTCTTTGTCAGTTGAAAGGAAGAACCAGAGGGTGTCTCTGGACGTAAAAGAAGAGTTTGTACAGGAACAAAGTATTGGAGGAACGCCCCAACTGTCAAGTGAGCATTTTCTCTGCAATGCAAATGGAGAAGTAGGAACATCATGTTTAAAGGGGGAAAAAGATTCTGTTCATTACCTCAGAATATTGATAACAGATAATAGGGGTACCATTAACATAGGGAATCAAATCTATGTACGAAAATATTTAAGGTGGACAGTTAAACCCAGTTGCACCAATTGCAGGGCTAGGAGGTAACTTTCATGATTCTATATTATTGATAATTGGAAACCAAATTCAATCAAAGTGATTGTTACAGACCATGTATTCCCTAAAAGAGTTAGCTTCGTGCTACCGAGAACACATAGAAAGGAAATAGTTTGTTGTCAAATAAAAAATTGTAAAGATATCATGTGTGAGAAATTTTGAATGGTAACAAATCGTCCTATACGGCTCCATCAAAACCTAACTAGAAAGGGTTAGAACGTTAGATTTCTGTTCCTTGAAACTCAAATTGTGTAGAGGATATCTCTTCAGACCCGGGCTGTTGGTGCTGTGTGGCTGAGATTTAACTCAAGTATGACATGCACTTACTGCATGCTGACTGAAAGATATCCCCTGTGCATGACTGATAAATATCATCCTGCCAGAACTCTTAGGCCTTGTGTGGATAACTAAGGTATCAGTCCACAGTTCAAAATAAGTTGTAGTTTGTGATTTGTTCCTACATAGGACACGATGAGCTCCTAAGCTACAGTGTTCCTATCGTAGCTACGGTTCAAAATAAGTGACTGTTTGGATAGCCATTGGAATACTTTCATAAGAGAGAGAGAGAGAGAGACAATAAGTGATAGGAAAAAATAAACTCCACCTGCGATGGAGTTTCACAAATCAATTCTAATTATGGAGATTAGGATACGATGAAAAAATGGTATCCATTATTCAAACAGGATACAAAATAAAGTTTAAGATAGAAGAACTGCATTTTTAGAGTTCCTATCCTAAACTCTTTTTTGGCCTGTATAAAACTCCATTTTTGCGTTTTGCTATCATATAATCTTTCTGGCCCTGTATTCAAGCGGGGCCTTAACCTGTTAAGGATTCTTTCAAACCTGGGGTGTTGACACCTATTTGAAAGCTGGAACTTAAAGGATGGCCTGTCTACAGTCTACTGTTACATACCCCCTTTTCACCTCTTCGGACTATAGATGGCAGAGCATTCTAGAGACATCTGATTGTATTTGTAGGGCATAGTTATGCATTAAGATTATTTGAAAATTTTGTAAAAAGCTATCATATCAGATTCAGTCCCATTTAGCCCTAAGCCAGATTGGTACTACTTAGTAGACTAGTTACATTTTGGATGCGAAGCCGAATGTTGCTCCATGTTGATTTTAGTTTTTGTTTGATTTGGTTTAATAATTCTGTTACTATTTAAGCAGGGTGTACAGTTTTGCATGGATGTTATTTTTTTTCAGCTGACAGATGATTTTTTTCTCATGCATACATTTCCTACCTATAACAAACATACATTTTCTACCCATAATTAATTACAAGGCAAAAGTTTTAGATTCTTCTGATGCATTGATTCATTGAATACCATTCATGCGGGGAAATACATATGTATTAGATTGTTGCATTTTCTATAACACGCATACATTTCCTACCTAGAGATATACGTCGTGAGAGAGAGAGAGAGAGAGAGAGAGAGAGAGAGTAGTTATTGTATCAGAGGCAATAGTGTTGAAGCATATGAGGGTGTTGGAAGCGAATTTTATGATTAGAGAGAACATCCACATCTAAATTCTCCACCCTAAAGTGAATTATTTCAAAAGGCATATTGTTGTGCGCCGATGACAACAACCCAAGAGAATCTCACAAATCTCCAAGCACAAAGAACACCCAAATAGCACAAGAAGAACACAATCTCAAACACACGATTTAACGAGGTTCGGCCTCAACGCCTACGTCCTCGGGACAATCAGAGAGAGATTTAATTGCTATGGAAGAAGATTACAATGGCTAGCAGCCTCTTGAATGCAAGAGAGCTCCAGCCTTTTCCTTCTCAAGGATCTTCTACAAGATAATAACCCTAGAAACTAACATTAGGCTTAAATACTCAGATTTGCGGAGCAACAGTTTTTCGCCCAAACTCGACTGTCGGTCGACCGGTCGGTCGACCGACCCTTCCATCGGTCGACCGGTCGGTCGCCCGAAACAACAGAGAGTTGGGCACTTACAGTCAGGGATTTACGGTCGACCGGCTGATCGACCGCCTCCGAACCTGTGCATGCTGTGCATGTCGGTCGACCCGGTCGGTCGACCGACCTGCCTGTTTTTCTGCTGCTGCTATTTCCTGCTGTTGTTCCCTTCGTCTTCGTCGTCGACTTCCTCGGCGATCACTCGACGACCCCTCGACGATCCTTATCAACTTCCCCATCAGTAAACTCTCTCTTTCCAATAATTCTCCACCTCGACGAAGATTTTTCCTAAAATCTGAGCCGATCTCCAACGAATCCCAGTCCATCACCTGGCGAAATCGACACACGATCTCGGCGAAATCGACACACGATCTCGGCTTGCGCGCACCAGTCGAAATCGACACACGATCTCGGCGAAATCGACACACGATCTCGGCTTGGAGTCTGTAGCTCAACTATCCACTGGAAAGCATCGTACATGCCTTCCCTGCACTTCACCTTAGGAGAATTTTCATACATGCCGATCACCAACATGGCTTCTACTTCGCAACTTCACGACCTCATGAAGACTTCCTCACGAGCCAACACTGACTCTCCAACTGACTAGCTCTATCTAGTCTACCTGTTTCCACTGACGGTCCACCAAGCATGTGTAGAGCCCATCAAACATCATCGGCTTCAACTGGATGCACACCCCTCCTTATGCAAGCTCAACATCTTCTTACCGGAAGATCACCTGTTCATCGAGATCACAACACCTCACCACTACGTGAAGTCCAACTGGCCACAACGCTTCACCTCTACGTGAAGCCTCTCCACCTCTACGTGAAGCTCCAACTGGCCACAACTCTTCACCTGTGCATGAAGTTCTACTGGCCACAACACTTCACCTTTACGTGAAGTTCTATCGACCACAACTCTCCACCTCTACGTGAAGATCCAAACAACTTCTCGAGAACCCAAATAGCTTCATAAGAGTTGCATCACCAAATGGCTGCGCCTTTACGGCTGCCTACGTACCTTTGCCCAAAAGGATCAAGCCAACCGTAGTTCATTAAGATGAGCTTCATCAAGCTCAAGCAATGGTATCTCTATTTGCAGCAGTGAACCTGTCTGACCGAGTCATATGAACCTCTTCCCGACCATCATAGAGAGCAACGGCCTTCAACTTCAGCTTGTCACGATCACAAGCTTGAGATTCATGCTTCTTTCCCCACAAGCGTGGTTTCACCTTTGTTCCTATAGCTGCAAACAACTCGACATTCTCAACAATGTCGTCAACCTGTTCAGCATCACCTTGGTATCATGAACTCCACCCGGTGTCACCTCCGCTGAAGTATCCTTTGATGCCGAACCAACTGGAGATGATGGAGTAGCATCAACCTCTACTCGCTGCGATCCTTCCTTGGTCTTCGTCCTCTCCACCTGCTGAGAGACGATGGACTTCAACCCTGAAGTCTCTTCAAAAGTGACATTCCTGCTCATCACGATCTTCTTGTCTTCGGGGTCCCACAACCTGTAGCTGTTTCTCTTGACTCCCAAATAGACAAACCTCTTTGCTCGTGGATTCACCTTGCCATCTTTGGAACTGAAGTAGGCCGGACTTCCAAACTCCCGCAGCAAACAATGATCTTGAGCAGCTTCCCCAGACCAAATATCCAGTGGAGCTCTACCTCCAATCGCAGTCGACCTGTTCATGAGATGGCTAGCATACTCAGTCGCCTCAGCCCAAAACGACCTGTCTAATCCTGCATTAGACAACAGCCTCCGAACCTCCTCCAGCAAGGAACGGACTACATCTTTAGCCAACCCATCTGTACCTGTTGTGAAGTGAGTAGCAATACTGTGTTCTGGCCAAATCGTAGGAATTGGTTCATGTCCTTTCCAACATCACCAATCTTTAGCTTCTTAATCCTTCTACTAATCTGCCTCTCCATTTTTTCTCTCCACTTCACCAACACATCTAGGGCTTCACCCTTTGTCTCATTGGATATATCCACACATGCCTAGATGAACCATCAACAAAAGAGACAAAGTACTTGTGACCTCTAAGTGATGCTGTCTTAGCAGGTCCCCATATGCTCATGTGAACACAATCAAGAAGACCTTCATTGTGGTGAGTACTGGTGCTAAATCTCACCTTCTTCTTGTCCAGAACGCTGTGTTCACCTTCTAACTTGCAGGTAGCAGCACCTTCCAGCAATTCCATCTTTGCAGGAGCTCGCAAAGACTTTTCTTCTTCCTGTCTGACCTTTCCCTGCCAGACCTCCGGGCCACCTTTATCTGAAGAACTCGAAGTCCACTTGATCTGTAATCGTACTACCCTTCAAGTAGTAGAGATTGCCTCGGCGGACGCCCTTCATCACCACCATCAAGCCTCTGATCATCTTGAGAATACCATCTCGAACAGATATCATCATACTCGATGCTTCCAAAGTGCCAACTGAGATAAGATTCCTTTTGAGCTGAGGTACATACCTCACCTCCTTCAACTCTCGAACTATCTCATCATCCATCTTGATGCGGACTGTACCCATCCCTTCTATATTACACGGATGGTCATCCCCATGACCGTGTAACATCCATCCAGCTTCTCAAAGCTTGAGAACCAGGCCCTGTTCGGGCACACATGATAGGTGGCTCCGCTATCCAAGATCCACTCAGCACTATCTGAGTTACTAACAGTAGGGGTAGTAACTGAGAGAGAGAACACCGATGAGTCATCATCCGATCCATCTGCCCATGCTAGATTCGTCTCGGTCTTTGACTTCACCTTTTTATCTTTGGCCTTCGGGCATTCTGCTTTCCAGTGTCCTAGTTCCTTGCACAAGGCACACTGATTCCTCTTCAGATTTCTGAAACTCGGCCTGGACTTTGATCTTCCTCTCACCTCCTTGCCCTTCCTCGATGAACTCCTGCCCCTTACTTCCAGTGCCTCCGCCGATAAGCTTGACTTTGAAGGATGCCTCTCCTTCTTCCTCACCTCATAACTCGACAGTGCAGACGACACCTCATCATAATCCAAGGTCTGCCTTCCATTGATGAAGGTCAGAGTGAATGTCTCATACTCCTCCGCCGGGAGTGAGTTCAGAAAGATGATCGCCTTATCTTCCTCATCTATCGTGACATCCACGTTTGCCAAGTCTGTAAGAAGCTTTGTATATCGGTTGATGTGCTCATTCACTATGCTCCCCTTCTTCATTTGAAAACTGTACAGCTTACTCTTAAGCTGCAACCTTGACTCAACACTCTTGGTCAGGTATTTCTTTGCAAGGGTATCCCACAGCTTCTTTGCCGACGTCTCATGTTGTGCAAGATATTTTATGTCTTGCGACAAACATGAACGTATCAAGCCACATGCCGACCTGTTCATCTTCGCCCACTCTTCATCAGTGGTCGTGTTCTTCTTCCTCTCCAATAAGAGAGTGTCTTCGAGGTTCAATGCATTCAGCGCATCCATAACCTCGCATCTCCACATACCGAAGTTATTAGTGCCATTGAACTTAACAACTTCAATCCTTGGGTGAGAGTTCATTGTCTTAACAGATGCAATTTCTTCTGCCATTGAGATTTTCCCTGATTCTCTATCTATGCTGAAGAACAACCAACTTGAAATAGATCTCTACTCAGATAAAAATCAGATTTTTACCTGTCCCTTGAAACCCTAGATCGAGTTTCTCTCCGATTTACTTCACCACAGATTCAACGAGCCCTCCTTGCGTCCTTCTGAGATCGACACACGATCTCCTCGAACACCAATACCTCTGATCTGAGATCGACATACGATCTCCACGGATCAGATCTCGAGCCTTCGAATCCTCAGAAATCCCAAGCAACCTGGAAGCTCTGATACCACTTGTTGTGCGCTGATGACAACAACCCCAAGAGAATCTCACAAATCTCCAAGCACAAAGAACACCCAAATAGCACAAGAAGAACACACAATCTCAAATACACGATTTAACGAGGTTCGGCCTCAACGCCTACGTCCTCGGGGCAATCAGAGAGAGATTTAATTGCTATGGAAGAAGATTACAATGGCTAGCAGCCTCTTTGAATGCAAGAGAGCTCCAGCCTTTTCCTTCTCAAGGATCTTCTACAAGATAATAACCCTAGAAACTAACATTAGGCTTAAATACTCAGATTTGCGGAGCAGCAGTTTTTCGCCCAAACCCGACTGTCGGTCGACCGGTCGGTCGACCGACCCTTCCATCGGTCGACCGGTCGGTCGCCCGAAAACAACAGAGAGTTGGGCACTTACAGTCAGGGAATTGCGGTCGACCGGCCGGTCGACCGCCTCCGAACCCTGTGCATGCTGTGCATGTCGGTCGACCCGGCCGGTCGACCGACCTGCCTGTTTTTCTGCTGCTGCTGCTATTTCCTGCTGTTGTTCCCTTCGTCTTCGTCGTCGACTTCCTCGGCGATCACTCGACGACCCCTCGATGATCCTTATCAACTTCTCCATCAGTAAACTCTCTCTTTCCAACACATATATCATCAGTGCCCATATTTTATTCAAAAAATGCACCTTTCTTATCTTGCTCAAATTAGGTTTGAACTTTACAATGATTCTAGTCTTACAAAGGCCTATAGAAAGTTCTCTTGCTAATACTTTATTAATGTAGGTAGTATGCTTGCCTTTCTCATCCAATTGATGGGTTTCCTGGTTTGCCTTTGTCATGTAAACTGAGAACCTTGTGTCAGAACTGTTGCATGCTTATTCTTCAAATTCTTAAAGACCACTTTCTCAGTAATACCCTATGCAGCCTCCGCTAATTTTTTATCAGAACTCCCTAACCGCTGTTGGGAACTGAATGCTGTTTTTTCACTATGAACCTAGACATGGATCAATCTTTATACAATTGATGATTTCTTATTGTTTAGTTACCACCATTAGGTTGAGCCATTTTCATTTTTTAAGAAATATGCTAGGTTTACATTCGTATTTCCTATTTTATGTCATTAACAGCATTCATATGTACCATGACAGGTTACAGTGTGCACGCACCTACACGTGCAAACAAGCAATGACGATTAGAAGTTTAGAACACAGAGACCATGTTTCCCTGTACAAAGCTCCTTTTCTTTTTCCTTTTTTTTCCCTCCATTTTTTTTTCCAATGTAAAACACTTCAATAGATTGTTTCGAATTATATGTGGCAGAAAGGAAATAGAAACTTGCAATCTCGTTATTGGCATTAGTCAACAGTTGCTGATTATAGTAATAGTACACTGTCGATTTGCTGATTTCAATCTCCCATTATCTTCTGCATCACAACAGCATGGTTTCTTCAGGATTATCGTATATGCTGATATGAACCATAGCTTCGTTTTTAAGTTCTTGTCTGAAAGAGTTTGTTATTTCTCTGGTGCTCATACATAGTTTTCATGGCAAATAACCTTTTATACCATCAAATGCTTTGAAGTTTGAATACAATGCTTATGTAGTCAATGTCTTTATTATTGAACACCCGGTTTGCCTTGATTCCTAGGAGATGAAGTTAACATATACCATACAACACTGGAACTTGCTGCACAAAACGATCGAATCTTCTCATCCTCTAAGCAAATCTGGCGCCGCTGATAATAGTCATGCAATTGGGTCTAAATCGTAATGCTTGTCGTCCATGAAGTAGATGCAGTTGGGGTCTAAATAGTAATGCTTGCCATGCATGAACTTGAAGTAGACGCAATTGGGTCTGCATCGTATCCCTGAGAAGTCTACAGCATCAACTGGCAAGGTGGATTAAAACTTAAACCTAATTTAAATTAAAATTCTAAGAAAGAAAACTCATCAAATCAACTAGAATTAATTTTTCAGTCAAATCAGAATCCCACAAAAATTACAACACTTTTCTTGCTCACCAAGGGTACTTAAACTATATATAACAGACACTTCTTGGGTTCACGTGACGAAAGAGTAGGGTGTTAGCAAAATTAATTTTCTAGGCAATAATTAAAATGGGATTAGAAAGAACACACACACATATATATACACACATATATGTATAGAGAAAAATGTATCTCAGCCACCAGTTGAGAGAGATTCTCTCAGCTGTCACTTTAATATCGTCGCAAACTTACTGCAACATGGTCGCAGTATTAAAAAATCATATAATTTCAGTGTAATTAGGACTGCGACCATGGTAGCAGCCCTCAGAAAAAGACTGCGACCTTGGTTGCAGTCTTCAACAAAAGACTTTTGGAAACCACTGTTTTAAAGATAGTATTTTTGTACGCCTTATCTATATATATATATTTATATATTTATTCTTTCTAACTCTCATTTTCATTATTGCCTAACAAATTAATTCTGCTATCAACAGCCCTTGATAGTTATAGGATTGGTCTAGTACATGGTTGATTGAATTATTCATGTCATCACGCAATGATACAGTCTATCTCCTCACTCCACTGGCCCAACTCAAACCATAGTACCACATAAATATCACCATCATAAAGTGATGGCACTGATAGAATGAACATCGGTGAAGATCATTATTTTTGAACAACAAAACTAGAGAGATGATGAAACAAGTACAGATCCCCAATGGTTAAAATTCAGTAGTAAGACAAGTGTAATATTCTTGCAGGGAAAAGTTTGGGACAGTGAGATCTTACATGTCTGCAAATTTGAAGAGATTCTCAGACATGAAGGCCTGTAGAACAACTTTACTGCCAGATTTTTTATTTTGTGCACCTTTAATCAACCCTCTAAAGTTGAATTTGGAATTTTGTTGCTGAAATTTTAGTGGTGCTTCATTAGTTTATGCAAGTGAGTCTTGATTGTGTTAATTGTTTATGTACTCAGGATATGTTTCAACTTTTAAGATTTCCTGCAGATGGATTGAATACTGGAAGTTTCTGTTTTAGGTGGCTCTAAGATCTGATTTTAACTTTAGAAAGTGGCTATTCAAAATTTAACATATGAACATGGAGGACAAGAGATTGATTGAATTCTTACCATCAATATTTCGATTTGTTTCTTGAAAGTTCTTCATGTATAATCAGAGCTTTCTTCGTCAAAGATAGCTATATTCCATATTTTTCTCGTTCTCTCTCTACTGAAAGTTTAGCTGAGGAGACTTGTTTTTCATCATCAAAAGAAACAAGAATCATCTGCTTCTTCATTAAGTTAACGACTATCAAGTTCTTTTTATTGTCTCAATCCATATTCGTTTAGACCTACTCTTAGTCCTTGCCTAGTCCTAATTTTAATCGTGCATTTCTCAAACGATTCTCGCTCATTTTATCCGCAATCAAAGCTACATTTTTTAGGGGAGTTAGATGCAGGTGAAAGAACCAACCTGAAACACATTCTCCTATAGTTTGTTGCCTTTTTATGGAAGAAGAATGCCAACTATGCCTTTACACATAATTAGGGAAAGAATTAGTGGGACTCTCTATAATCTCACTTCTTTCTCCTTCATCTAGATGAGGGCCCATCTCTAAGGCCAGCTGACCCAATCTTTGTTTTACAAAGTTGGAACCGAATCCTATAAAACTTGTTAATGACAAAAGTTCCCTCCTTCCATTTCTTTTTATGATGAAAAGTTTCTTTTCATGAAAAACTTTTGTACATGCAAGACCCTACAGAAAGGGAGGCTCACTTTAGGGCTTCCCAAAGGTGTCGGACCACCGTCCAATGCCGATCCGGTGGTGGTGGCCGCCGCCGGGGCCCTCCTCTCTCTCTCTCTCTCTCTCTCTCTCTCAGAATAGATTTTCTCTATGATAGGACAACATTCGTCTCACTCTCCTACTCTTTGATTCTCTTAACAACAAAGATCTCATGTTTTTTGTTTGATGAAGACTTCTCTTGTTGTTAAGCTTTTTTTTTCTTGTAGGGGATGGATAGAGGATTCTATTTGCTCCTTCATTGCACTAAAATGCATATTAGAAAGACAATGGCATGATTGAGCTTATGAGTTGAAAGGGACATAGCATGAACAAAACCACATGATGGTTTTACCACCAAGAACAAATGAAAAGACTAGTGGGCTCTCTTGTACAATTTGTACACTCTCACGAGATTTCTTGGTGAAGTTGTTTGAATTGTGAAGAAGTTTAGAAGCAAGGGCTAATCTGCTATTAGACTCGTTTCTCTTATTGCACTACAAAAGATTTGGACTCCATTGTAGTAATCTTTCTCATTATAAGTAGGTACACTTAAAAAAACAAGAGTCTTTTGCAATTACTACTTGCACTAAACTCTTTAGAGTTGCTTTTTGGCAAACCTTACCTCAGATGCATGATCAGATGAAAAAGAAGGAAGCCATAAATCCTCAATAGAATTAGTAAACAAAAAATAACAATCATTTCTTATTATTAGAAAGATAAGTACGAATAAAAAACAGCTAGATGCCACAAAATGGTTACTAGATTGTGTTATGTGTCGATATATGATTAGGCTCATGATTAAGGACCACAAGTACTCATATCACAGATTAAACTATTAGTCATTGAAGAACCATGAGAAAAATTGATCCTTTCTTGTGTGATATGAATCTGGAAAATATTCTTCATCAAATTTCTCTTTGTTTTGATTTCATAGTATAAGACTATTGAAGATGTATGCTGGTTTCAGGTTCTTTCAGTACTCTCAAGAGTACAGATGATTCCAGTATTCTACTTCAGAATCCTCTGAACTTGTATGCTAGAATGCATCAGTGGGGTCTCACTTGATTTGGGGATAATTTACTTCTTGAATCTTGATAGAGGATGAACAATATGATTTACAATGTAGTTCGGATGGCGAAGCTTTATTCCAAGGGTTTATTCGACACTCTATAATCTGGCAATAAGAGTGGAATAAGAATAAAGGGAACAACTTCAAATCAAACGTTTGATTAAAATTTGAACCAAAGATCTGCATGTGTTGCATACAATCTCAAAAAAACAAGTAGAAGACAATCTAGAGATCTCAAGAACAATTAATTAAGAAGACCACGAGAAATGCAGCAACTTAAAACATAGCAAGAAAAGCCTTTAAGCCTATTGTTAATGATGCTTTGCCTTCCTAAATACCTAGGCTAATGTTTCCTTGATCTCAAGGAGGAATCTCCTTTACAAGAAAGCTTAGCATAAACTATAATCTTATGCAAATGTCAACATACATTCACTATAAAGATTATGGAAGATTATCTTAGTTTATAGTGAAAATCACAAAATCCAAGGGGAGTTTTGGAGATCAATGACATTAGAACCCTAATTTGGACACAAAGAAGTGATCTTGAGGAAGGCATGAATTTTTCAAGACCTTTTGAATATTTTTTCAAGCTAATCAACCTTTAGATTAATGATACTATTAATCTTGGGTGCCTTCCCTAAATCTCAAGGAAGGAAAACTTGTAAGCCATTGTCTCTCCTTTCTGCTTGCCTACATGTCATGCAAGGTATCTGCATCTTTTTTAGGATATGTTGAAAGCTAACTGAAGCGACAAATTGAGTGAAATCCCAATACATATAAGATATTTAATGTAAATTTTTATCATATTGCATTACAAAAGGGGGGGAAAATCCCAACATCACTGCTTCCATCCATTGGAGCCAGGTGTCCCAAAAGCGCTATTGAATTACAACCACAATACATGGAAGTGTACTTATTGCCCCCAGTTCAGATCTATGAATATTTTACACTTACACTTAAACAAAAAAAAAAAATTAAAATTAAAATTTTCTTAGATTAGCCTTTGGTGATCAAGGGTAGAAACAAAAGTTCATAACTTGAACCATATGTTGAGTTAGACAAGGATTGTTTTGTTCACATTCACAGCATACTGGCATAAAATTGATCTCTATTCTAATCACTAGTATAATGGAAGGCATAGGACTTCCATTCCCACCTGCAACATGGGTTTGCTTTATATTTAAACCTCTTCTGTTTGCTTTAGATTTAAAAGATGGAAACAGGCTCTGAGCTAATGAGAGAGGAGAGAGATAAACTAATGGCCATGGTGGGCAACCAGCGGACAAGAGCTGATGGAGGAAAGAACGAAATATTGAGGCTAACATGTGGGAACAGGACACAAGCCATGTGATAGATCAAGGCACATCGAGTATTTAATTATAAGCCCCATGAAAAGATTAACTAAATTTAAATATGGAACTCTCAAATTGATTGTGTATCTTGATAGAGATAAATCAAATGTGACAGAACAATGCAGTGCAGTTTACAGACATGGGAAAGGATTACAGGAAAAAGATTTGTGCATATATTATAATAATGCAAAACAAAGATCCAAATTAGATCTAGTGATCTAGCTAGCTCAGACAAAAGAGAATTTGGTTCATGAATCATGCAGAGAAGAGAGGGGCTGCAATATTCTGATAGTACAGGATTTTCTTTCTGCAAGATGATAAACACACACATGGATTTAACTACAATGTGATTGATCCCTTGATAGACTCAAAGAATTTTACCCTGTTACCAACACACTCATCAGCTACAATATGAAACAGTCAAAATATTCCGATAACTGTAGAATCCAAAACACAATGAACTTAGGAATTGATAAGAACTTTCGCAAACTTGAAGGTCGTCATGGAATTGCAGCAAAAGTTTAGTTTGATTTGAATGAAAAATCGTATGCGTAGAAAGAAAGCAATGCCAGAAACAGACCAACATGACCAGAGAATGGAATCAAGAGAGGAAAACTGTGGCAGATTAAGAATAACACTGAATGCCTATCATCTGTTCTATTAAGCAGCTACTACCTAATCAACAACAACTTAACAGTGATATGTACCGTAATCTAGTAAACCTAAACTCAGAAATGGTTCAGATGTCAAAGTAGCTAGTTAGAAGAAGAAAAGGCTTGATTTCGGAAATCTACTATAGTTGTAAGTGACCTAGATCAGGTTGTCACCAAAACTATAAATAACCCAGGAGGAAGAAATAATACAGTTTCTATGCGTGGAACAAAACCTAATTGTAGCTTTGGTTTGGAGGACCACTAATCAGAACAACTTGAGAATTGCCACCACTACCATGCGAAGAATGGAATTAAACTTTATTTACAAGTGACGGCATCACTCTACTCAAAACAGGAAATTTTCACAATGGTATGCTTTTTGAGTTTCAAAGGAATTCCTCAAAGAGTTCGTTATAACAAGAGGGAATGCATAGGGTCCTTTCTGTTCACACTAAATGGAAAGAAAGAGGATGTGGTTTTGACGTGTAAAAGAACAACATAAACACCATATAAGACACAATAATCTTCTCGAGGAACAAGATAAAAGTGGCTAACATGTTTAAACAGAATGCAATATAATTTACTAGCACAAAACCCTACATCCATTAAATGATTGCTAAATCAGACAAATAAGCAAGCAATCATCCAACAAAATAGCCACAAGGGCGGAAATAGCATAAACCATGGGAGACTTACATGGTACCACTAAGTAAGATATTTAGACAACATAAACCTCAGTAAAACTTGAATGAAAATGTTGTTTCGCTACCATCGCATAATATCGTCAAGATTTCAACAAATAGTGAGATTGTAAACACTGGAATATATACGGTGCACAAGAGTATAAAATATCCACGCTTTCGCAAGTCGAAATAAGACTCAAGAATTGTGAAATTTCTTCCATTAAAGTGTACAATTCACCTAAACCAGAAGCTATTACTGCTTCCAAATTACAACATAAACATCAAAACACCATAAACACTACTACCTCATGTTCATAACTAAGGATCACCAATTAAGACTACCAGGAACCATGCCAATAATGCCAAATAACAAGATAGATATTTTTTTGGTTGAACAATCCATGGCATCAGACAATAATACTACCATATATGACAACAAAAGAGATTGCCTTCCATAGTACAAAGGCAACAAACTAATTTAAAGGTAGAAGAAGATAAGAGGATCACCTCCTCAGTTCACTTCCAGGCAGAGATAGAGACGAGCTCCCCCCTCTGCCAGCACAAGAACAGCGAAGCCTGCCGCTTCTCCACCTGAAACCCCCTCACCTGCACCCTCTTCAACAGGCATTCGGCCTGCGTCTCAGCGAAGTTGCTGAACTGCTGCGGCGCAAATCCAGCTGAAGCAAACAGAGCCCTCCAAGGGACCATCTTCTCAACTGCCTGGTGGCGGCTTAGCACCGCACTCTCAATCCTCGGCTGCACCAGATACCGTTCAATCTTGTTGGCAACATCCCGATTAACCCCTGAAGCATCAATTGAGTCGAGAAGAATGGTGCAGGCTTGCAATGCATGGAGGAAGTGGTGGGAGAAGGGAAGATCACTGCGATCACATCCGTGCTCCACGGATACCATAATCTTGGGATTCAGCTGCTTGATGAGACGTAGCATGGTCGGAATCGACTGGGAATTGAGCCCGGACCCAATTGGGAAGTTCACCGCAATGGCCTCATCAGGCGACGACATAGCCAGCACTGCCGAAGGATCAAACGAATCCAAACTAAGCACATTGAATTCAAACGGGATGTTCAGGTCGGCAGCGAAATGAGAGAGGTTCTCTCTGGTGAGGTGGAGCTCCAACGGGTGGTGAGACGAATGGGAGGCGAAGGCCGTGATCCTGAGAGACGGGGTGGCCCCCCCTCGGCGGTGGGCGAGTTCTTGCATGAATGAGGACCAATGCCCGCCAACCCCGACATCAAAATCAACAAGATGGATGTGGTTGCAGCCATTGAGCTCCTCGAGTATCGCCTGAATCGAAGTGAAGTTGGTGAACTGGACAATGGGGGAGATCTCCGAGAAGGTCTTGTACGTGCCGAGCTTGAGGAGGACATCCAGCGGTGTCGATAACGAGGGGTTGGGGGAGCTGTTTCCGGCGAGGAGGAGGAGCGCCTCCTTGAAGTAGAAGGCGGAGCGAAGGAGGGGCTTCCCTATAACAGGATGGTGAGTAGGAAGCTGGTGATTGAGCCGCGCCAATATCCCACGGGCGCCAATAGCGTTGCCGGCCTCGACGAACTCAGCCGCCTTGAACAGCTGGTCCACGAGGGCCTGCTGCTGGCCAGCGAACTCGTCGCCGCCGCCGCCCTTCGCCAGTTTCAGCGAAGGCGCATTCATGAGCGAAGGGGCCGGGTTCTGAAGCTGGTTCCGGCGAAGGAACAGGCTGTTGTTGTTGCTGTTGCTGCTGCTGTTGTTATCAGTAGCAGGAGGAGGATCAAAGAAATGGGGATGGGTTTCGAGCTGGGTGTTGAATTGAGGGAGTGGGAGGAAAAAGGAAGGATTTTGAGAGGGATAGAGCTGCTGGTGATGGTTGAAGATGAGGTTAGGGTTCAAAATGAGGGGTTTTTCTTCGATGGGTTCTTGCAAGAAGACGGGATTGGGCAATCGGAGGTTGTTGATGGGCAATGGGAGAGACGTGAGAGGCTGGAAGCTATTGTTGGTTTGAGCTCCGAAAGGATTGGAGCACGGCAATGGCGGAGGAGCTCCGATGGGCTCCAGCCCGAACGAGGGGTCGATAAGCCCGAAGCTCAACCCGTTGTTGCCGCCGTCGTCGACGACGTTCTCCCCCATGATCCAGCGAAGAAAGCTCTGGTCTTGGCCGCCGCCACAGCCGCCCCCACCGGTTGCGGTGACGCCGGAGTCCGAGAGCATGGCGTCCCAGTCCTCTAGGCCGCATTTCTCAGGGCCCGCATCGAGGCCGGGGGGCACAGGGTGGAGCCCCGGCGCCCCGGCGGCGGAGTCCGAGGAGGCGCCGCCGCCGCTTCCCAGGGAAGAAGACAGCGTTGATGAGGAGGTTGGAGGGCTTGGGCTCCTTCTCTTGTCGAGCACTGAGGTTGGCTCTTCAACTCCTTTCTTCCTCTTGTGGCTACTGCCAATATTATTACTAGTATTGCTCCAAAAACTTGCAGATTCTACTTCCTCTGTCAGCTGCGAAAACTTGAAGAACCCCCTGGCCTTGAAGATGATTAAAGGGCATCCCTCTCATGATACAGAGAGAACCTAGCAGTAAGATCTCACCTTTTTTCCTCTCAAAACCTCTCTCAATCTCCGAGACAAGAGATGGGTCTGTAGGAAACTAGCACTAGTGTAAAGAAAGCGAAGAAAGATCCAATCTTGCTGAAGAATTCTCCCTCCCTCCCTCTCTCTCTGCTCTCTCAAGCTCTTGAGAAAAAGATCAGAGCTTTGCAAGATCAATGCACACCAATCTCCAATGGCTGCTTCTTTGCCTCATCCCTGTCACCGCTCTCGTCCCTGTTGTCCTCTCTCCCATCCCATCCTCAAAACCCTCTCTCTCTCTCTCTCTCTCTGAATTGTGGATTAGTTTGACAGAGAGTGGTGGGGTTGATCTCTCTCTCTCTCTCTCTGTCCTAGGGGATGCGTGCAGTATAAAAAAGTTATATAAAGTAGCCATCCCCTCTCTCTTTCTCTCTCTAGAACAACTCTCAAATTCTTTTTTTCCAGTATTTTCTGCTTTTTTTCCTTTTTCATGAAAAAAAATTAATTTACCTCTGTTTATATCTCTGCTGCAGCTTCTGCGCCCACGGCCCCCTCTCTTTTTTCCATTAATTTATGTTAATTAATAATTACTCAATCTAATTGTTTATTTATTGATTTATTTAATTATTATAATAAATCTTTTGGCTCGTACTGCACTGAACAGTGCCCAGAGCGCGAAACTGTCAAAAGCTATAATTACGTTGGTAAAAGATAAAAGGCAGGTGCGGCCAGAGACGTCGCCATCGGGCTTGCTTTTGTGACTAAAATGCCCCTGTAGTCTGCCCGCCTCAACGTGGACCGGCCGTGCTTCGTGGGGGCTGTTTGGTCATTTGGGGACCGAGCTGCTTTCGTACAACTTTTGAAATTAAAAGCAGCGAGATGAAATCTCGAGCATGTGAGATCTCTTGAGATGCGTTCGATTAAAGTAATTTCTCGCGATCTACTTTTAGGCGTTAAAGATGTTGTCAGTCTGGGTTAAATTTGGCTAGTGTAGATGTCTTGGTTTCTCATCCTAAAACTTTGGGACTTTGTCTTTGAGGGGGAAATGGGAGGGATCAGGTCAGATGCAGACGAGGTTTGAAATCTCAATATGAGTGTTAATTGTTGAGCTATAAGAATTTGACTATTTAGTCACAGTCATGTCAATAATGGATTCGGTTTATGTGTGTGCGTCACACATACATACAATAAGAGGAGTAATCTCGTGTTGACATGTGAACTGGAACTCTTATAATTTCTTATAATATGTGTGTTAGGCTCACACACGTAGCATATTATAAGAGGATCAATACACGTGTCAATGCGTGATTGATCATCTTATTGTATGTGTGTGTGGCTCACACATATGAACCGAACTCGTCAAAATGAAGTATTGTCTCCATTGTATCAGCTACATTGATACCGCTCCTTAAGTGTCTGGAAAATTTCCCCCCATCCTTCTACTCATCACCGGAGAAAAAAAGATAGAGTACAAATTGGCATAATATGATAGATCACTAGATGTCTGTTTGGTTGGCTGAATGTGAAAACAAAAGTATAAGTGAGAAATGAGATTGAAAATGTTACAGTGTAGTGAAAAATTGAGATTTGTGCTTTTCATAGGTGCTTGATTGTAATGTGAAATTGTAAATAATAAAATATATTGTGTTTTTTCGGTGTTTGGTTAGTAATGTGAAAGTGGAAACGAGAAAGTTGACCTCAAAGTTGATCAAAAAATAATATTAAATTAAATATTAATTCTGAAATAACATTTTTGGACTGTAATTAGACTCCAAGTGATTTACATGACTTCAAAATTTAATGCATTAAGGTACAACTTATTATAAGTGAGATTTACATTAGTACAAAATTAACTGCAACACCATGAAAGTGGGAAAATTGTAGCGTATAAGGGATGTGTAAAAGAAAAAAGGGAAAAGAAAAAGGGTTTTCTCATTTCTCATTTTCGTTCAAAACAAACAGAGAGTGAAAAATGAGTTTTCCCACTTCCCATTTCCCTCTCACTTCCATGAATCCAAACACGCCCTAAGTATATTTTAAAATGTGAGAAAATGTAAGGAAAAAAAATTAGTATCACAATGTTTTTTGTAACGGTTTCAGATTTTATTATTCTAATCATTCACTTATCCTCAAATTATGAGAATAATTATCATTTCCTATCACATGATCTTTTAAAATTTCGGCAGCATCTCCTATATAATTTGTCATTTATCCAAATACAATATATATCAACAACAGCTAACAGGACTTATCATCAATCTCAATAACATTTATAAACAAAACAATCACCCACACAATAAATAATAATGTTTCGGCTTGACATCATCTACTTAATTTTAAAAGAAAAACATATATCAGATTTTCAAGTCGTCCATGCCAATACTTATACTTAAGAGAATCACCAAATCTGCCCTTTCGCAATAAATAACATACACACTAATATGCTAGGGTATATAGACATATACACAACAAAATATATATGGGTTTTGTACATGAGTTTTAATTTTGTAATTTCTACACCGCCAGTACATAACAAATGTAACACTCTAATTTTTTAAAATCCTAATTAATGCTTTAATCTTCGATTATGAGATAATACCCGATAATTAGAACCCATAAAACTTATGGGAAGTATACTGTTAGTAAAAATAGATAAATAATGAAGTAGGCAGAATTAAAATCTTCACAACTTATATAATCTAGTTGGGGGAGATATACAAGTGTGTATGTAATATCCCCTACCTGATAATATTGTATTTGCCTAAGTATTTATCTTGTTCCTCTGATTTTTTTCTTTTATTACTTGTTATTTATAACTTGATTTGCAACTTACTAGTATTATTAGATATACAAATTATTTTAAGATATTAACATTGGCTTTACATATTGTTACCATTATCTCTTATCTATATATTTACTATTTATTACCATTATTTCTATTATTATTTTTATTATTAATTGTTCTTATTGGTAGTAGTTATTACTATTATCATTTCATCATTTTTATTACTCTTGTGGTTGTTGTTAATTATTATTATTATTATTGATAAATTCTATTACGTATTAAAGTTATTATTAGTATTATTATTATTATTAAGTATGATTATTATTGTTTGGTTATTATTGTTGATATTATTATTTTGTTAATAATACTATTATTATTTGATTAACTATTATTACTATTATTATCTTTATTTTTATTATTACTATTTAGTATTTTTCTTCCCTTGATTCCAACCCATACCCATTAGCTTTTTACCCGTTATCCTATACCCTTTAAACCAAATCATACCCAATTGACTATACCCATTACCTAATAAATCCAAACCATATATATATCTCTCCTTATATAATCTCTTATCCCATTTCCAAATCCTAAACTCAACCCTAATCATATCTACCTCCTTCTTCAGCCGCCGACACCCCAGATCTCCATCTCACTCCTTGGGCTTGGCCGGCCAAGAACCAGCACGACGGAGCAACGCCACCACCGAGCACCAACCTCTGCCATTGCCATCGGCCACGCCTCCACGATCCTCCACAACCGAGGCCCTCCCATAAACCTCCGCCTTGAGCCACCCACACCTACTCGATCTTCTCCACCACCTTGCCGAACTCCATTCTCACCCCATGTCGAGTTTCCCCCACTTCATCCTCCTTGCAATATACACAGGCTGCCACCACGCTTCCAGCACACCCTGTGCGCCACCCCCGCGCGTGCCACCCATCGTCAGAGTGTGCACCCATCATCCCCTTCACGAGATCCCCAACCTGGACCTCTCTCTATCTCCACCTTCCTCGCACAACGCCTCCAATGGCAGCGGCAACCTCCCGCCATGGCTGTGAGTGCAACAAGCTTTCCCCCACTGGGCTTCTTCTCTGCCATGGCCAGCTTCCTTCTCTTGCCACCACGAGCCGCCGGACAGCTCGATCAGAGGCATCCGAGCCCTGAGCTTGCCGCACCCCTGCATTTCTTCCCTTGTCGTGCCCAACATCCTTTTGGCTAAGTCCCTTTGCAAACACCCACCAAGGCAAGCAAGCAACTCCACGGGATATCTTCCACCGAGCCATCTTTCGTCTCTCCGTGTGTCGTCGTTGATCACCGTCGGCGAGCGCGAACGCACCCACACCTTTCACGGAGAGATCCTCTATCAACGACATCCTCCGCGGCCCCGACACCTCCGCTAGAGCCTCCGTCGGCGCGCCGCAAGTCACCCCAAGGTTAGTGCATTTAAATGTGTAAAGGTAAATTTGTAATAATGTGGAATGTGTTTAATTGTGTATGGATATGTGCGTGAGTGTTTGTTCTCATGTCATTTTCTTCTTTACCGCTATTGTGTTTTATTCGTATTATTTCATGTGACTTTATATTATATTTTATCAGTTTGACTTGTTGTAACACTTCATGAGACATTAATGATTGCTCACCTTAATTGTGTAGTTGATATAAGCTTGTATCAGCATCATTTCATGTGTATGTAGTTCGTCGTTATTGGCTCAGGGCTAGTATTGATACCGTAAACTGAACTTGACCTTGTAATTGAACTAGCTGTGATAAATCTTAGAATATAAACTTATTGATTTTGAGGCTGATTGATTCTTGATTAAGATTAGAGATTCATATTTTTATGTGAAGTAATTGTCGAACAAATTATTTGGTGATTATTCTGACCAGAACTCATGAAAATATTGAGAACGTGCTAGATTTTACATTCCTTCATTGATAAACTATTTTATAGATACTTGGATTTGTGTGTGTCATAGTTAGAGTGGGAGTTAGCCTGAAATTCTATTCTTTTTGTTTGATTTATGATTGATATTTAGATGATTTAAATTTCATATTGATCGAGGATGTGGCACGCTGGTTTCAGATTGTTGAAACAAGAACTTTCAGATTTATCCTGATTATATTGATTGAGTAACTGATGATCTTTGTCGACGTTGGATACTAGATATAGAGATGATCGAGATGTTATGTCGATCGAGGACATTATACTTTTTAGTTATGATTTTAATTATGATTGGATAAGTCTAATTTTGAAGATATTTCACTCTTTATTTGTGAACTCGGTATTCGTTGTTGATCTCGAGAATATATTCAATGTTTCATGATTCGTTCTTGACTATAGTTATTCAGTTACAGAGATTGAGTTATTATGAGTGTGATTTCATTGATATCCGTGTTTAATATATATATATATTAAGAGTTTGATAACAATAACTGTTAGATCTCAGTTATTGGTGACTTAGAGAATCAGAGTTGATTGATAGGATCAGAGAACTGATTTTGATTTGACGGACTTATGGTTTACGACATCGGATACAGACTTAGTAGTTAATGTTCGTGATGACTATTGAGATTCGGATTGATGATCACGATGACTATTGAGTTATGAGTGGATGGTATTTGTATAGTTCTAAATGAGATTGCTTATTGAGCAGTATCCGGGCTTGTTATTGTATTCATGTTATTGAAAGTTACTGAAAAATATTGTCAGACCGTAACATATACATTGTTCTATTGTTCTAACTACGTTTACACAGTAATATTGTCCATATTGTTATTGTTACATCATTGATATTGTTACTGTCCCAGGAATCGAAATAACATGGATATTGATTGATTTAAATAATAATAATATAATTGAACAACTCACACCGGGATTGGAGAAATTGATGGAGGAGACAACGCCTGTATTTTAGGTGGACCTAGAATACAGGTTGCGCAGCCGAGATGCGCATTTTGCTGGTGTGGTACATGGTCGATGTAAAAGTTTCCAAACTTTTCAGCCATAGAGATAGTTGCATAGAAATAGGGTACTAAGTCTTCATGCATGACATCGTACTCTCCGCGAACTTGGTTAACGATGAGTTTAGAGTCACCGTATACTTTGAGATTTTTAACGCTTATCTCATCGGCGATTTGCATTCCAATCAAGAGGGCATTGTATTCCGCTACATTGTTGGAGCATGGCTCGGTTAATGAGAATGCACGAGGGATTACGTAGTTCTGTGGGGAGACCAGTACTACCCCACTCCGGCTACGACATGCCCTTGTGGACCTGTTCTCGATGCACCGTCGAAGAAAAGTTGTCACACCCGTCTTTCAAAAGATGTCTGGGTCAGACAAACTTCAGCGACTTCGTCTGGGAGATCCTCGTAAAGTTCGGTCGCTCTCGGATCTGGATGTTCAACCAAGAAATTTGCCACCGCTTGTCCCTTCACGCCTTTTTGCGGTAAAAAGCGCATCTCATATTGGGAGAGCAGTATGACCCATTTTGCCAGTCGACCATTTAGCGACAATGGCTTCGTCATGAGCAACCCAAGGGTTGACTTTTGATATAACATTTATAGTTTGGCCCAACAAGTAGTGTCGTATTTTCTGGATGGCAAACACCAACGCCAAACATTCCTTTTCGATCGGGTTGTACTGATGTTCGGCTCCGATCATGGTTTCTGCTCAGATAGTAGATTACCTGCTCGTGTCCCTGATCATCATTCTGAACTAGCAAAGCTCCTAAAGAATGTTCCATCGCTCGAATGTATATCAGGAAAGATTTTCCTAACACTGGAGCTGTAAGGATAGGTGGTTGCGTGAGGTACTTCTTGATTTCCTCAAACGCTTGTTGGCAAGCATCATCCCAGATGAATGAAACACCCTTTTTCATTAATTTTGTGAAGGATTGGCATCTTCAGGAGAGATTTGAGATAAACCTCCGGATGTATGCTGATCGATCACATATATTGCATACATATTGTCACATTACCATGCTTGTTATCCAAATAAATCATATTAAGAAGTCCTATTTTTCTTTATAAAATGCAGGCCCATTGCTAGAGGATAGGCCAGAGAAACGAGCACAAAAGCCCATTTAATTCAGAATAAATTCGAAATCAGGGAATCAGGACAGATCTTGGCAAATCAGAGAGGTTGAAAACCGGTTGAAATGAATCTTCCCAAATCAAGCGGTTGAAGCCAACAAATCAAAGATCATTTCGTCAAAACTGGGAGCTGCAACAGTGAATCCAGCAAGACAAAAGGGAGCCCAAGTCCACGCCAACGTCGCTCCACCAGGATGTGGCCACTTGGCCACATCCTGGCCGCGGATCCGCGGCCCAAGCCGCGGATCCACGGCTTGTTGGTGGAGATAAGGGGAGCGTTTGCTCCCCTTATCTCCTCACCTCCTTTCCCTCTGGGTTTTTTACCTATAAAAGGCAGGATTTTGTACTGAAAATGAGCGAAGACTAGGATTAGAATTTTTGTTTATTCTTTAGGTTTTTAGGCTCTTTGTTAGATAGTATAGAAGTTGTAACTTTATTTTGTAATTTATAGTTCAGATCAAATACCAGTGAGAGAGAGGAATTGAGTGATTGTAATCCAAAGATTGAAGTAACATCAATAAAAGGATCAAGTTTCTCTTCTACCACTCCAATTCACGGTATGTCTTGCTTTACTTACAACTATTATTTTTCATCTTCCATGAGTAGCTAATTTCATTTTCTGGGCTCACTAATTACTCTCTTCTATCACCTCTCTCTTGATTGATTTTTATGAAAGCAACACTTTTTGAATCAGAAAAACATCGTAGTTAAATTTCGTTCTTGAAAGCACATGAGGATGTCTTTACTTTAAACTTGGACTTTCAATGCACAAATCTTTTTAAACTGTTTTTATTTCATACTTGCTTCTTCGCGCTTGATGGTTTAACATCTCTTTTTAATGATTTGTAAAGAAAGGGCTTAAGATTTAAACGAAACCATCTTATTTGTTTTACTTGGGCATTAAAAAAACTAAAGGTTTTTTGCTTATGATAAAAATGATGCACCCAAACGTTCTTGAGATAAGTACATAGTTGAGTAGAAAATTAGTGAGCCCATATCTTCTTCTTATATTAAAAACAATAAATCACTTTTCAAAGCTTTTTAAATCACCTTTTCCAAAGCCTTCTCCAAATTTGCAAATTTTCTTTTAATCATTTCCCTTCTCTCCATTCTCTTTTCAACTAAAAAATTAGCATCATTCTTAGCTTTCTAAAAAAAATACCGAAAAACTTTCATCGCATCCCTACTCGTGGACACGACCCGTTATCCCAAGCTACACCGTAAATCCTTGCTCTTTCATTTTACAATCAAAATTTTGGCGCCGTTGTCGGGGAGGGAACGGTGTGTTTGTTTTTTAAAACAAGTTTGGTGTCTTATTTCAGGGACGTCAAGATTCAGATTTAGCATTCAAGCTTTACAGGAGAAGACTTGCTATTCTGTGCCCCTATTCTCGAAAGTAGGAAACAGAATTTCAAGAAATTGCAAGTGCAAAAGTTGAAATTTTTGTTGGGCTACTAAAACTCTTTTTTGCAGGACATATTGCTTGCAAAAATTAAGTTTTTGTGTGTTATTATTCTTGCTATATCTGCAATTCACAAATCCCTATTTTAATCCAACAGTAATTTGAGTGATTGTTAATTGCTTAAAAAACGTTTAGACTTGCATTCTAAGAATTTGTCTAATTACGTTTATTTTACAATTACTATTGAAGATAGCTATAGACAAGGTACGTATGCATAGCATATAGTTTAGGAAATATTCTTGAGTGAAATTTGCTCTTGAATGTTACTTTTCTATATCTTGCACACTTTGCACAATCAATTCTAAGGGCAAAACCCAAATCAAGATAAGGTGGGGAAGTCATTTCCCTTCCTTAGCATACAAACTATCTCTAAGCACGCACAACCTAAGCCTAGGTAAAATCTGATAGACGTTGGTCTTAGGGACATCTCGAACTCACTAGGAGATTATCCTAAGGGGGAAGGTGTTAGAATTTGACTCCTGCCAAATCAGTGTTTAGGAAAGGGATTGAGGGGTGAAACCCCGAAGGCTGGTGATTTGGCGTAATTAGGTCTGTCGCTTTTGCGCGGATACCTCCCACCAATTTTTTCCTGACCTGGCTGATTAGCTTGTGGTCAAAGTCTGCATTATACCTCCTGTGGACAATCAACCAGTTAGGAGTTGTCTAGGTCAAGGTTACCTTAGACTAGGCTTGGTTGTTTTCTCTTCTTGACTATTAGTTTGTTTGGTACGGAGAATGGTTCGTGTAAAGTTTCCTTGAATCAACTGAAAGATTACAACGGACTAATGCTCCGACTACAAGAGAGGGAGGATGTTGAGTCTTGAATCCTCCCTTTGTTTAGTGCTGGGTTCTTCGTGTGGCGATGGAGAGTGAATCTTGTTCTCCGTTGACCGGGTGACCGTCTAGACCTTCGGGGATCTTCTCTTCGGCTGGTAGAAGGAGTAGCACAGCTCTGTCTACCAAAACTCTCAAAGAGAAGGTAGGCAAAGAGCAACTTATACGCAGCAAGCTTGCTGAAGAGTTGAGCTCTCTCTTTGCTTCTCTCTCTCTGTCTGCCTGGGTGTAGTCTGTTGTCTATCTCTGGTCTCTTCTTGTTTTTTGTCTCCTCATAGCGGCGGGGCTATTTATAGAGGCTCCAGGGTGAACGTGCCCCCTAAAAGTGCTCCACAATGAGGGGCTAACTTCCCCGCTATGTGGGCGGTGACTAGCCCCATAACCAGGGCGGTTATAACCGAGACGCGGGCCTTGGACCCTTGCGCCCTGGTGCTGAGACGCGGGTGTTGAGCCCACGCGCCTTGAGTTTGAGACGCGGGTGTTGAGCCCACGCGCCTTGAGGTTGAGACGCGGGTGTTGAGCCCACGCGCCTTGAGTTTGAGACGCGGGTTTTGGACCCTCGCGCCTTGGTGCTGAGACGCGGGTGTTGAGCCCACGCGCCTTGAGTTTGAGACGCGGGTGTCGAGCCCACGCGCCTTGAGGTTGAGACGCGGGTTTTGGACCCTCGCGCCTTGAGGTTGAGACGCGGGTTTTGGACCCTCGCGTCTAGAACTTGAAACTCTGCTTTTTAATGGCTTGTCTTTTAGTGATTTTTAGACAGCCTACAGAACCCCCTCCAAAGTTTTCGATATTCCGCAGTTAACTGGGACGGATTTCGAATACTTTAGACTCTAGCTGAATTCACCTTTATGACTGGACTGTTAATGCTCCGGGTTTGAGCTTATCTGGAGTTGGTCTTCGTGAGTGTACTGTTGAACTCTTTGAGGCCACCAGAGTTGATCGTGTTGAGTGTCTAGATACACAGTCTAAACCTCCCCTATTGCTTTTAGTCTGTCATGGACGCGCTTTAAGCCAAGAGTGGACGATCGTCTGCTTGTGCCAGTGTACTGTTGAACTGATTTGCAGAAGTAAGGACTGAACGCCAGTTCTTTTTGAAGAGCAGAGATAGTATTGCTTTAAAGACGCGACTTTCATGGGGTGCGTCTTTTGGAAATGAAAACGCGACTGATATTCCATTTGGCAGACGCGATGTTAGGCCAGATTGGAAGGACGCGAACTTCGGAGAGACGCATCCTTTTGAGTAAGGACGCGACTTTTTGACGCGACTATGGCCGTGCTGACGGGGCACGTCCATCGAAGAGACGCGGCCGTCGGGTGCCAATCCGTGCCATGTCATGAGTGCACTGCCAGTTATCCTGGGGAACCGACGGGACATCACCTTTTGGCGCGCGGACTTCCCGGTTCATTAAATGATCTGTTCCACGCGTCAAGCGATGACTCGCTGTAGAGCTAATCGAGCCACGCGCCGCGTATCTTTGCAAATCTTTTGTGCCTATAAATGGCAACAGTCAGAGAGATATCCTCTTCTTCTCCGAGGTTTTAGAAAGAGGATCTTTGTTCATCACTTTTCATTTCTCCTTCATCGGACTCTTGATCACCAATGGCACCCAAGGCCAAGCCAACCGCATCATCCTCAAAGGCGGTCGTCGCCGAGGCCCAGAGGGGCTGTTCCTCCGTGCAGAAAGTCCTTTTCCAAGGTATAATGCCGTTTAGGCTTAACCTTCACCATTAATGGAAGTTCATGGAACCCCTAAAAAAATTTTTTTTTGGAGGAGAACCGTCAACACAGAATATAAACCGTGTTTGATTCTCAGACGCGGTCTCAGACGCGGTCTTTGAGTTGATAACCAAGGCGCAGGTTTGATGACCCGGTGCCAGTGAGCCCTGCATTTCGGATTCTTCACTTAGAATATTCTAATTGTGAAGGGTTCGGACGCGGACTTGATCCTTACGTTCTATGATATCAGGTGCTGATTTTTTATGAATCTGGCACCTGAGCCCAAGTACTTAGAGATTTTTCATAAGTCTTGGTTTTCAAAACGCGGGCTTGATCCTGCGGGCCTCACATTTGGACGCGGATTTGCAAGTCTGAACGCGGATTTTTGAGAAAAAAGGGACGGTCTTTGGACGCAGCTCTCACACCCGCGTTTTGGCACGATTTCCCAGGCGTTATAAACAGCCTGTCATAAAGATTTTGTAAAATCTTTGAACGTCAAGTCTCCGTTGACGATTGGGGACTCGCGTCATCCGATGTTTCCCGAAGCGGCAGTACACGCGTCAGCCCTTCATTGGGTTTGGGTGTTAATGCCTTTTAATGCAAAACCGGCGCTGGCGGTTAGAGATCTGCGTTTTTGATGCTTCCTGAAGCGACGATACACGCGTCAGCCTTCCATTGGGCTTTGACACTCGTACGGTCATTAAGGTCGACGGTTCTGATTAGTGAGCCATTAATTATAGGCTTTGTAGCTTGCCTATAAATAGGGCTTACCCCTTCCTTTAGCAGTCCCATACTTGGACTATTTTCTCTTAAAAAGCGAGTGCTCTGAGAGACTCCATCTTCTCCCTTCAAGGACTTTACCAGGGGCTTGCCTCCATGGACGAAGATGACTCAGAGCTTCATGCTTCTGTTTGGTCTCTTCAGAAGATTACCACTGTCAAGTGATTTCAATAACAGAAAGCGTCTCCTTGAGCACTTTTTATGTCCGCGCTTCGATGCAGAGAGTTCAACTCTTAATAGAGGCCTCTGCGAGTACGCCTTCTCGGTTTGCCGTGACATTTTTAACCCAACTAAGTTTGAATCTTGATATCTCTTAAAGAGATTCATCATCTGGATTTTCTCCTGAAGTCTTAGTTGGTGCATTCCTCTTTTGAAAGTTGCGCTATTGACTTAAACTTCTCTGGACGCGAGTATAGTAGACTTAGGCACCTGGCCGCATGCTTTGCACATAGAGCTCGCGTCTTGGGGCTGTCGACTTAGGAGAATTTCAACTCAGACTGGAGGTCTCAGGCCTAAATCTTGCAACTCCTGTTCATCCAACAGGGAGACGGCAATTTTCGCGTCTGATTCTCTTTGCGTCTTGCATCTTAGACATGGTGTGGAACTAGATCGCGTTCAAATTTCGTGTATATCACAGTCTTGCTGGCGTCTATTTCTGTTGTTGCAGGAATTTGGCTCAGCGTGCGGGTCATTCCCGCGTCTGCAGTCTTCAGCAATAACCGCGTTTGTGACTTAGTTTTCTTCTGTCGAAGTATACTAAGCTCTGAATTGTCTAATTCCCTTGTTTGCTTCTTGCAGGTAGGCTTGATCATCCTTTTTCACGTTCGCTGGGCCCGTGGGAGAATATATCGGCCAGCGAACTTGTTCGATGTTCGTCCACAAGGGAAGAAATCATAGTCTCCATCGTCCACAAGGGAAGAAATCACGATCCCTGACGGGGACTTAACCCTCGTCAAGATCTCATTGGACGCGATGCTCCAGTCATGCTTGCGGGCTGGTCACGGTCACAGTGGGTATGGCGGCGAGGGGGTTACGGTGGATATAGTGGCAGATAGCATCCCCTTCCTCTCTCACCCCAGAAGTGACATCAAGGACACTCCATGTTTGTTGGATGGCCTTCTGGCGAAAGAGATGCTCATGAATGAAGGTTGCATGGCTATCTGCTGCCACCGGACCTCAAGAACACCATTGCTCTTAGCTTAGTCAGCTAGGGCTCTTTCGATGTTTACGTCTGTTTGACGCGGAAAAGGGGGGCTGGATGTAAAGTTTCCTTGAATCAGATGAAAAGTTACAGCCGGCTTAATCTTCCGGTTACAAGGGAGGGAAATATTGAATCTAGAATTCCCCCTTTGTTTAGTGCTGGGTTCTTCGTGGCGGTGGAGAGTGAATCTTGTTCTCCGTTGACCAGATGACCGTTCTGGACCGTCAAGGGATCTTCTCCTTGGCATGCAGAGGGAGTAACTCAGCTCCGTCTATCAAAACTCGAGAAGAGGAGGTAGGCGAAGAGCGGCTAGTACTCAGTAAGCTCGCTGAAGGGTCTTCTCTCTCTCTGTCGATGATCTCTCCTTTTTTTCTCGGAATCTCTCTTTTTTTGCCCAATAATGTCGTCCCTCCTTCAATAGTGACGGGACTATTTATAGGGTTTTTAGGGGTGATCGTGCCCCCTAAAAGTGCTCCACGATGAGGGCCAACTTCCCCGCTACATGGGCGGCGGATGGCGCCATAATCGGGGTAGTTGCAACCGAGACGTGGGTGTCGAGCCGACGCGTCTTGATGCTGAGACGCGAGCTTTGAGCCGACGCGCCTTGATGCTGAGACGCGGCGTTGAGCTAACGCGCCTTGATGCTGAGACGCGGGCGTTGAGCCAACGCGCCTTGATGCTGAGACGCGGGCTTCGGGCTGACGCGCCTTGATGCTGAGACGCGAGCTATCTCTCGCGTCTTGATTGTCACATTTAGCCTTGCGCCTGGATCTTGGATCTCTGTGTTTTGGTGGCTTGTCTTGGTGATTTTTAGACAGCCTACAGAACCCCCTCCAAATTTTTCGACATTCCGCAGTTAACTGGGACGGATTTCGAAATACTTTGGACTCTAGCTGAGTTCGCCTTCATGACTAGACTGTTGATGCTCCGGGTTTTAATCTTATCTGGAGTTGGTCTTCGTGAGTGTACTGTTGAACTCTTTGAAGCCCCAGAGTTGATCATGTTGAGTGTTTAGATGCACAGTCTAAACCTCCCCGATTGCTTTTAGTCTGTCACTGGCGCGCTTTAAGCCAGGAGTGGTTGGTCGTCTGCGTGCGTCAGTGTACTGTTGAACTGATTTTGCAGAAGCAGGAGGCCAAACGCAGGTTCTTTTTCAAAAAGCCAAGATGGTACTGCTGTAAAGGCGCGATTTGCGTCCTTTGGCAATGGAGACGCGACTGATCTTCAGAAGGCAGACGCGATATTTGGCCAGACTGGAAGGACGCGAATTTCTTAGAGAGACGCGACCTTTCAAATGCATTCATGGAGAGGCTGACGTGGCATGTCCATCAAGGAGGTGCGTTCTTTGGGCGCGAATTCTGTGCCATGTCATGATTACGCCGCCAGCTGGCCTAACCGGCGCAATTTCGCCTTTTGGCGCGCGGATTTCCTTGTTCATTAAATGAACTGCTCCACGTGTCGACTGCTGACTCGTGGCGGGGTTGCGACGCATGATCTTCTCCGTTCAGAAATGATTTGGTTACACGCGTCAAGCGGTGACTCGCTGCAGCGTCTACCGGGCCACACGCCGCGTATCTTCGCGAATCCCTGTGCCTATAAAAGGCAACAGTTGGAGAGATGCATCTTCTTCTCTGAACGCACTTGCTGAGAAAAAAGAATTTCCTTCTCTGTTTTATCTTCGAACTTGTTCATCTCCTTGCTCGGATTTCTGAACATCATGGCACCCAAGACTAAGCCAACTGCATCGTCCTCAAAGGCGACCGTCGCCGAGGCCCAGAGGGGCGCTCCTCCTCTGCACAGGACGTCGTTCTCCCAGGTCTCCAAGGTAAAGGCCTCTTAGGCAGAAGTTTCGCCATTTAAAGAAAGTTCAAAGAACTTTTAAGAACCCTTAACGCGTGAATTTCAGATCGTGTTTGATTCCCAGACGCAGTCTTTGGGATGATAACCGAGGCGCGGGTTTGGACCCTCGCGCCCTTGAGTCCTGCGCTTCAGATTCTTCACTTAGAATATTTTCTATTTGTGAAGGGTTCAGACGCGGACTTAGTTTACAGAACGCGGATTTGATCCTTGCGTTCTGTTTCATCAGCTGCTGATTTTGATGAATCTGGCACCCGAGTCCAAGTACTTCGACATCTGGGGATGTGAAAGGAAGGGGGTTACCCTCCTTAACTTCTGGCGATTATGGTAGTGGAAAGGTTAAGGTGGATAACTCCCTTCTTTTCGCACCCCAGAAGTGACATCAAGGAGAATATTGTGGAGACGCCGATCCCATAGGTCTGGACGCGGATTTGATAATTCCTGCGTCCAGTGTCTCTTCTCTGCGTGGATGCGCAGGTCTGGACGCGGATTTTATAACTCCTGCGTCCAGTGTCTCTTCTGCGTGGATGCGCAGGTCTGGACGCGGATTTTATAACTCCTCGTCCAGTGTCTCTTCTCTTCTGCGTGGATGCGCAGGTCTGGACGCGGATTTGATAATTCCTGCGTCCAGTGTCTTTTCTGCGTTCGGATTGTGAACACCTAGCATTTTTTTTTCTATGCTTTTGATAGGGTATCTAACTAAGTGTCCTTTTCTTTTTGCAGCGCCACGCCCTGCTACTTCACTCGCCAAGAAGTGCCACTTTGGTTATGTAGGTGGTGCCGACCGGATTTGATTTTTGTATTACAGAGGACTGTTCCTGTGACTGCTGACAAGTCACCGGATCGCAGAGAGAGGCTCTCAAATGTTGACATGAGAACTCTTCGGGTGTTTATGACTGATGCAGCATTCGCAACATGCTGGCATCAAGCTGGAGAAGCCTGCCTTCTTCTTCGGAGATCGTATCCACGAGGGCGGCCATAGCGTATATGACGGAACTTACAAATGGCTCCGTCAAATAAAGGGTGGAAGATTCTTTCTTCCAGACATGGAGAGGATGTTCCCGCTGTCCTACTTCCAGCATATGTCCGTCCCTCGGAAGATGGAATGGGACCTTGCTCGATATGTTCCCGAGGTCACTCTCGGTGATTTGGGCTCCCACAAAGTATACCGTCATGATAGCCATGACAGGTCAGTTATCGGCCTTTTCCCTGGGTCGCGCAGGACTGAGGTTCCAGCTGGGGAGATACCACAACTTGGCACTACCTTCCTCAACGCCTTCATGGAGGCGGAGGGTGACTACCCGGTCGGGTTCCGTGCGCCGGGGTGGGTCCGTTCCACGGAAAACTATTGGTGGGGCAGGAAGGTCGGCTTTGTCCTTACCGAGCTCGGGGGCCTGCTAAAGCGCGTGGGACTGTACTCGGCAGTCAGGGCCGTGCAGTGGGGGATCCCTCAAAGCTCTCAGAACTTCTTCGGGATTCTAGAGCGTTATAATCCTTCGACGGGGACGTTCTTTACTCCGGTCGGAGAGATGGGCCTTGCTTTGCACGAGCTGCACGAGGTCTCGGGGCTGTCGACAGGGATATTCCCTATGAGGAATATGTCCCGACCGCTGTGGAGCTTCGCTATGTGAAGGAGGAGTTTCCCCTCATATATGAGACCTACTGGGAAGTGCTATGTCACTTCCACATTTGCGACCAGATAACCAATGGCGGTCGCAGGGAGTCAAGCAACTGTCTTGGGCCAGTTACTTGTTCAATAATGTCAACACCAAAGACCATCGGATAACCCGATTGGATCCCAGCTCTGACAGGGAGATTGAAGACAGGATCGACCAGGCTCCGAACAGCTTCTACACCACGGAGTCGAACGAGGACGGTTTCGACCCTGACTTGGTTTTTGAGAGCTTTCACCATCAAGCCCGGACCCCTATCTCCGATCGGCGCTGTTGGCGGGCTTTCTGATGCTGTGGCTGAAGCGCTGTGTGGTGCCCACACTGCCGCATGAAGTCATTGTTGCTGACGTGGTGTACCCGGCGGTGCTCCTGGCTCATGGGACCCCATAGCCCTTCTCCCGGCCGTGGCGGCTGGTATTCAGAGCGGGCTGCGGGCGCTCACTAAGAGTTTCTCTGCGAGCCACCAAAAACTGCAGACTCCGAGGGAAAGCCGTATGTTGACTCAGAGGGGAGTCCGACGGTGAAGCGTCCCAACCCTCGTGTCGAGCTGCCTTACACGTACCTTATTGCTTGGTACGTGATGCATTGCCCTTCTTTGATGACGGCAGCGCGTTGGAGGGAGAATTCTGTCCCTTTCGTACAGCGGTTGGAGGGTTCAAAATGGCGTGATCCTTATATATATTACGTCCGGAAGTGCCTTTCAGACCCTGCAAACTACCAGCTCAATCGCTGCCTCCTCCAGATCCCTGATGCATCTTTCGGGGATCTACTTGTTGATTCTGTTGGCCCAGATGACTTCACGAGGTTATCCGCGGGGGCCTTCTGGTGGTTGCTAAATATCCGACCCGGATATGTGCTTTTCCGGCAAGGGACGTCATGTACCATTGAGCCGTACATGCCGAGTCGCTTCGCTCGACAGTTCGGCTATGATCAGCTCTATGTCGGGAACCCCAATGCTAGACTTGCCTTCGAAGGGAACCTGTTCGAGGGTGCTCGGGCCTGGTACTATAGTGTGGCTGGAGGGACGGGAGTATCTTTCCGTCTACCTCTCGAGGGGCCCAAGTGCCGTACGAGTTTCAGCTTCTGTACTTGGTACTCCCAAGCCATCCAAACGCCAGACTTTTTCCGGCGTCTTCATGCATTGAGAGCATCAATGCAAGTCTCGAGGCCAGGACTGATTCTAGTAAACCGACGAAACTCGTAGAACAGTACCTGAAGGCCCAAAAGGAGGTCGGGCGAAGATCGAGGAGGGAGCCCCCAGCAGTGAGGGCGGAGCCGCGACCGCAAGGGCAGAGCCACCAGCGACAAGGGTGGAGCCACCAGCCACGAGGGAGGAGCCGCGGGCCAGGAGGTCTAAGCAGTTGGCGAGCAAGCGTCATCGACGCTCTGCTTCTATCGCTGAGCCTGCCCCAAAGAAGGCTCGGAGGGACTTAACGGCTGAAGTCTCTCAATCCGGAGACATCTCTGCCGGAGTTGAGGCTCCTCCTGAAGACGTCCCTGTTAGGGTTGAGGAACCGTCGGAAGATGAAGATTTCCCCACCCTAGTCCGTGCTCCTAGGTCGCGCAGCAAGACCGTGGAGGAAGGGGAGCTTGTTGAAGAGTCCACCGCCGCCGAAGATGACGAGTCACTGGAGGTTGACATAATGACTGGAGGGGATGTTGAGATTGCAGGCCTCTCAGTTCAACCCGAGCCTTCTTCTGCTCATGATGGGAGAGACGAGGCACAGCAGCCGGGGTCTCCTAGCATCTTCATTTCCAGTCTTAGGGCAGTCGACCCTAGTCCTACCACTGGGGTAATTGGAGGTAAGGCTCCTGTTGCGGAGCTTCCTCGCGTTGCGCTGTCGTCTTCTTCGTTATCGGGGGAAAGCGACTTCGAAGACGAGACCGACTATGGCGATGAACCCGCTCTTCCTGATCAGAGCAAATTCTTCCACATCTCGGAGGAGGAAATACATGAGGGTGAGCCATCGACTGCACCATCGCTGGCGATTATCCCTACTGAAGGTATTCTTTCCATCTTCTGTCTAATTTTCTCTTTGCATATTGAAGAGGATGTTCTAACATTCTTCTTTTATGCTGCAGGCCAACCGAAGATGCTGAGGCTACAACCTCCTCGCGTATCGAGGAGATGGTGAAAGAGTTGACCCGGCCCGAGGGGATTGAGGTCTCGGCTACTGAGATACCCTCAAAGGGGGTAGCTGTTGAAACTGGGGAGCCTTCCACTCTGCCAGAAGAGGAAGTAACCACTGAGGCTGAGGAGGCTCTCACTCTGCCAGGCGAGGAGGTTACTGCTGAAGCCGAGGAGACTTCCGCTCCGCAGGATTTGACGTCTCCGGGCCTCCAACCTGGTAAGGCAGCTCTGATGCTTTAAATGTTTAGCTCTTCTATCATTGTGGCTAACATCGCGATAACTTGCAGAGAGGACCGAGGGGGCTCAGGTGGGGAGTCCGATGGTTGGCACCCTTCCAGAAGGCCATACAGCTCAGGTCTCGGTGGAGGTTTCTGAGGAGGTCGTGCTTGCTACTCCCTCATTGGTCGTGGAGGCTCCTGCAGAGGTAGTACCTCCGGAAGCGTCAGCGGCCGGTCCAGCTCTTGCTCTGTCTCGACGGCCAGCACGACTCTTGTGCGAGAAGATCCGCCTTATATCCCCTATCCTGTGACAGAAAAGGGGTCGGGAAGCTTCCAAGGTGGTGAAGACATGGGGGAACTGGCACGTCAGATGGTGCAGCAATTCTTCGCTTCGATGGGATCATGTATTGATCTCATCTTACGTGGAAACAGCACGTTCCAATTTGCCCAGACGCTTCTAAAAATCTGGCCGTGAACGTCGAATTAACTGGAGGCCCTTCACTTGCCAAGGCGTGTCTACGGGTGGTAGAGCAACTGGGAGACTACCTGCAGGAGCTGGAGTCTTTGGAAGATGCTGGCTCTTTTAGTGAGGCCCAGGCCACCCTGACTAGGCTCCTAGCTGCTCAAGAACGAGAGCGACAGGAAGCGGAGGCACAAATCGCTGCAGAGATCCGCAATCTCGAATATTCCCAGGCTGAATGTCAGAAACTAGCTGGCGATTCAAGGGAATCCGAGGTTGTCATGCAAAGCACAGAGCAAGTCATCATCAGGGCTCGGGACACCATTGCCAAGGCAGAAGTTGTGCTTGCGCTCAATGAGGAAAAGCTTGCTACCATCAAAAAGCAGCTAGAGGAGCAACAAGCTGCTAGGGCGCGAGCTGAAGAGAGTCTGTCTCTACATTCTTCCAGGGTGGAATCTCTGCGAACGCAGCTGGCCGCAGAAATTTCTTATCCGAAGAGGAGCTGCGGACCGGGCTATTATGAAGCTGAAAGGACGCGCCAACACAGATTCACCGCCTTAGGGAACAATCCGTACCTTGGCGAACCAGGACCTTTAGCCTTCTTTTCTTTTCCCCCTTTTTTGTAAAGAAGAGGACACTCTGTTTAGAGTGTTTGTATCCACTTTTACTGTTTATAATAAAAGTTTAAAAAATTTTGCTCCATCTTCTTTGCTCAGCTGTAGGCGAATCCAACTCTTGTAACTGGCACTTAGGTAAGACTAAGTTCTGTTAATGAAACGCGGCCTTGACTCTGAGTCTTCTTAATGAGACGCGACATTGATCCATAAAGTGAGACGCGGTCGTCAGTCCACAGGAACTTAGATTTACCAAGTCCTTTTGATGGGACGCAGCATTGATCCATAAAGTGAGACGCGGTCGTCAGTCCATGCAGTGAGACGCGGTCGTCAGTCCATGGAGTGAGACGCAGCGTCAATCACAGAGTGAAACGCGGTCTGAATAACGCGAATCTGTCTTGCTAAGAAAGACGCGGATCGATCAGACACGGGATACGCAGCCTCGAGCGACTTTCCCATCTGCGTTCAATGCAGCATGATTTAAAAGATTTTTTTAGGAGATCTTTGAACGTCAGTCTTCACTGTCGATTGGGGTTCCGGGTCATCCGTTGCTTCCCAAGACAGTTATCCACGCGTCAGCCTCTTATTGGGTTCAGGCGTTAATGCTCTTGCATGCAGAACCGACGCTGGCGGTTGAAAAACCGGCGTACTTCGACGGTTTCCAAAGCAGCGTTCCACGCGTCCGTTTTTGATTGGGCTTTGACAGTTGTGCGCGACGGTTCTGATTGATGCCCCATTAATGACAGTTATTAGGGACTGCCTATAAATAGAGTGCACCTTCTCCCTCTTCAATAACCCAATCTTAAACTGTTTTCATTTGTTTTGCCCTGAGAGACCTCGCCTCCTCTAAAGCTTCTAACAAGGTCCCTGTCTTCATGGATGAAGGTGACTCCGCGGATGAAGATGACCCAGAGCTCTTATGCTTCTGTTTGGTCTCTTCAGAAGGAATCCTCTCTCATGTCATCTTGCGCGCCCGCGTTTGGATGCAGAGAGGCCAACTCTGGACAGAGGCCTCTGCTGGTATGTTACCCCGATGATGTCCATAGCCTGTACTTTGGCATAGCCATCTAAATGAAATCCTGGTGCATTCCTATTCTGGAATTTGCGCCGGTGACTGAACTTTTCTGAACGCGGGCTCTTGACGCTGGCTTTGCTCATGGCTATTGCCTTGGCGCGTTTCAGACCTGAATCTTGCAACTCCTGTTCACCCAACAGAGAGATGGCGATTTTCGGCGTTTGAAGTTTTTCGCGTCTATACATTAGACGCGGGTGCAAACTGAGACCGCGTTTGAATCCTGGGCGTGACACAGTTTTGACTCGCGTCTGTTTCTGCTGACGCGGTGGTTTGACTGTGCAGATCATTTCCGCGTCTGAAGTCTTCAATGACTGCCGCGTCTGTTACTTAGTTTTCTTTTTAAAGTATACTAAGTTCCATATTTTCTGATTCTCTTATTTGTTTCTTTGCAGGTTCGCTGGTCTCCTGGAAGAGTGCTTCAACCGGCGAGCTTGCTCAATGTTCGTTTGTAAGAGAGTAAATTATGGTCCTCGTCGTTTGTAAGAGAGTAAATTATATCTCTGACGAGACCCAAATCTCGCCAAGGTCTCTTCAGATCTCTTGCACCACTCTTACCTGATGGCAAGGGATGGTCAGGTCAAGTATAACGGCGAGGAGGTTCCGGCGGTTGCGGTGGCGGAGAGGATCCTCTTCCTCTCCCATCCCAGAAGTAACATCAAGGACAGTCCATGTCCTTTGGATGGCCTGCGGGGGAAGATCAACTCTTGAACGAAGGGTTGCAGGCTCTTCTGTTGCTACCGGACCTCAAGAACACCATTGCTCCTGGCTTAGTTAGCTAGGGCGCTTTCGAAGTTGGCGTCGTGCATCAAAGTGCAATCGTTCCGACAGTCGCCACAATTTGGCAACTTCTCCAGACATCATGCACTTAGGATCAGATGCGGCTTCAGGAGTGAGTACGGCCTCAGAGAGTGAGAGGGACTTCTTTGTACTCCTTAATTGTAACACTCAATCTTATTGTATAAGAGAGCGTTTTATATCACTTTCATATGCTTGAATATCAATAAAAGTGACACTTTTCTTTTTGCCTCTTTCTGTTGTCTTGAATGTTTTGTTTTAGAAGCAAAAGAATGATTTTGGTGGACCCGCCACTTTATAAAAGAAAGTGACAGGGGGAATGCGTACTCCCAGAGAAGTGAACTTTTGTCAAGTGTCTGGGATTGACTTGATTCAAGGTCAGCTGGGGAATTTGATAAAACATTGTTAGCGGTGTAATGTTAACCTAACAATGTCTTTAGGTGGACCTGTTATTCTGTTGAAGAGAATAACAAGTGAAACTAGACCCGCGAGGAATCTAGTAAAAGCTTTTACCGTTAGAGGTGTGATATTAACTTAACGGTTGGAGATAGTCTTGTCAGAAGTGTGGTGTTAACTCGACAAGGATGTGAGTCGAGGTGTGATATTAACTTAACTCAGAATGTCACTGTCATAGGTGTAATGTTTAACTTAACAGTGAGGTAATGCTAGAGGTGTGATGTTGAACTTAGCATTGGTCATCTCGACTTAGACGAGGAAGTCGAGGAACGGTCATGGGCCATAGGTGTAGTGTTGAACTTAGCGATGACTCGGATGCTAGAAGTGTAATGTTAACTTGGCATCGTCCATTTCGCTTCGATAACGGAAGTCTGAAGAAAGGTGACTATCAGAGGTGTGATATTAACTTGACAGCACTCGATGTACTGCTTAGAGGTGTAATGTTAACTTAAACAGTAGTTTGTCAGAGGTGTAATGTTAACTTGATAAGAATTGGCTCGTGATAGATAATTTGAGGACCTGTCCATTCTATTGATGAGAATTGACAAGTGGAATTTGAAATGCCAGAGGTATAGTGTTAACTTGCAAATTTGAGAGTTTGTTACTCTATGCGGAGTTAACAAACAAGTTTATACTCGACAAAGAGTATTCATTACCAGAGGTATAGTGTTAACGTAGTAATGATTGCATTTTGTGGTCCTACCATTCTATGGACGAGAAATTGGTAAGGGATTTTGGAGGAAAGAGTGGACTCAAGTCCATTAGGATTTTTTAGCAAACCCTCAGCTATCAACGGATTTGACATGCCTTTACCAACTACCGTTTGAGTTGGCTAGTCATGCTATTCCCCTCAGCATGATGAGTTGTCGAAGACTGATGTTGGGCTTAGAAGCCAACATTTTCCTCTATCCTTAGCCGTCGAGGGCGTCGGATCAAATGGGAACGTGTCCCTTAGGATTTTTAGCAAATCCTCAGCTGTCAACGGGTTTGACATGCCTTTACCAACTACCGTTTGAGTTGGCTAGTCATGCTATTCCCCTCAGCATGATGAGTTGTCGAAGACTGATGTTGGGCTTAGAAGCCAACATTTTCCTCTATCCTTAGCCGTCGAGGGCGTCGGATCAAATGGGAACGTGTCCCTTAGGATTTTTAGCAAATCCTCAGCTGTCAACGGGTTTGACATGCCTTTACCAACTACCGTTTGAGTTGGGCTAGTCATGCTATTCCCCTCAGCATGAGTTGTCGAAGGCTTATGTTGGGCTTAGAAGCCAACATTTTCCTCTATCCTTAGCCGTCGAGGGCGTCGGATGTTTGACCAGAGGTGTACTTTTAACTTGATCGGAGGAAGAGTACTATTAAGGATAGTACTTCTTCAAGAATTTGCCATTGATCGGCATCATAAGTGTATCGCCATTTGAAGTTATGAGGCGATATGACCCATTTGAGTAGACTGACTCTACCACAAATGGTCCTTCCCATTTGGGTTGGAATTTTCCTTTTGTCTTGTGCGTCATGACCATGGGTCTTCGGACAGCTAAGACAAGGTCGCCTTTCTTGAAAGTTCGCGCTTTGACTTTCTTGTTGAAGGCTCTGGTGATTCGAGCCTGTAGAGCTCGATTTGCTGTTGGGCTTGCAGACGCTTGTCGTCTAAGGCTTCCAACTCCTGAGTCGCTGCTGATGCTTCTCCTCAGTTGTCATTTCCGCTGTCAAGGCGACGCGTAGAGAGGAATTTGAATTTCCAATGGAAGGACGGCTTCGCATCCGTATACCAAGGAAAATGGCGTGGCTTTAGTTGGGGTTCGCACCGTTGTGCGGTAGGCCCATAAGCATTCACCAACTTGTCGTCCCAGTCTCGTTGACTTTTCGAGACGAACTTTTTGAGAAGCTTGCCAACAGTCTTGTTGAAAGCTTCTGCGAGGCCATTAGCGGCAGGATAGTATGCCGTTGAGGACACACTCTGGATTCTGAACTTGGCACAGAATCTCTGGAAAGCCTGGCTGATGAACTGGGGTCCATTATCATGGACAATTCGCCGAGGCACACCGAAGCGGTAAATAACGTGATGTTTCACGAACTTGATCGTTAGAAGATTTCACCTCTTTCAAAGGAATGGCTTCGGCCCCATTTGGAGAAGTAATCGGTTATTGCTAGAATGAACCGATGTCTTTTTGATGATGGAGGGCTGATAGGGCCAACCACGTCCATTCCCCACATTTCAAACGGCCAAGTAGAGGTCGTTGAGTGGAGGTACCCTGGTGCTTGATGGATGAAATCGCCGTGTATTTGGCAGGCGTGACATCTCTTAGCATAAGTGACAGCATCGGCAATCATCTTGGGCAATAGTAACCCATCCTTTGGAGTCGATGTGCCAATTTCGGGCCAGGTTGATGAGCTCCACAAGTACCATCGTGGGCTTCTTTCAATACTCCCTGGGCCTCTTTTGGTGAGAGGCATCGGAGCAGGATCTCGTCATGCGATCGACGATATAATGTTCGCGAAATCGCATTATAGTAGAATTTGGGGGCTTTCCTTCGGATGGCGGCCGCTCCTTGGTGTCTTCGGGCAGAATGCCGTATAAGACAAAATCAATGTAGGGGAATCGCCAGTCTTTAAGCCCTGACGCGGTCGACACTTCAAGTGTTTCTTTACCGCGACGATCTCCCGCTGACCCTGGGTAGTCTCTGAGGGAATTTTTGGACAGTATAGGTCGTGGCTATAGACGAATACTTTCTCCATTGCTCCAGCTGGAAGAGCTAAGGAGGCTGCCAGGGATGCGAGTGCATCGGCGTGCGCATTTTGCCTGCGCGGTACATGGTCGATGTAGAAGTTTGAAAACCTTTCGGCCATGTGAATTGTCGCGTTGTAGTAGGGTACTAGATCTTCATGTCTGGCCTCGTACTCTCCGCGAACTTGGCTGACGATGAGTTTAGAGTCACCGTAAGCCTCGAGATTTTTAACGCCAATCTCATCGGCGAATTGCATCCCAATCAAAAGAGCGTTGTATTCCGCCACATTGTTGGAGCAGGGCTCGGTCAGTGAGACAGCTCGGGGAATGACATAATTCTGTGGGGAGACGAGTACCACTCCTACCCCCGCTACTACGTGTCCCTTTGGGCTTGTCCTTGATGCACCGTCGAAGAAAAGTTGCCATACTTGACTTTCGAACGATGTCTGAGTCAGGTAGACTTCGGCAACTTCATCTGGGAGATCCTCATAGAGTTTGACTGCCCTCGGATCTGGGTGTTCAGCTAAGAAGTCCGCCACCGCTTGTCCCTTAATAGCCTTTTGTGGCAGAAAATGCATCTCATATTGTGATAGCAATATGGCCCATTTTGCCAGCCGGCCATTTAGTGAAGAAGGCTTTGTCATAAGTAACCTCAAAGGATTGACTTTTGATATGACATTTATAGTCTGGCCTACCAGATAGTGTCGCATTTTCTGAATGGCGAACACCAGTGCCAAACATTCCTTCTCGATCGGGTTGTACCGATGTTCGGCTCCGATCATTGTTCTACTTAGATAGTAGATTACTTGCTCACGTCCCTGATCGTCATTTTGAGCTAGTAGAGCTCCCAAAGAATGATCCATCGCTCGGACGTATACCAGAAACGGCTTTCCGGATACTGGAGCTGCAAGGACTGGTGGTTGGGTGAGGTAGTGTTTGATCTCCTCAAATGCTTTTTGACAAGCGTCGTCCCAAATGAATGAAACACCCTTTTTCATCAGATTGGCGAAGGGTTGGCATCTCCCGGAAAGGTTTGATATGAACCTGCGGATGTATGCCAATCGTCCTTGTAATCCCCTGAGCTCCCTGAGGCTTCTGGGGGGTTGCATCTCTTGGATAGCGCGGACTTTCTCCGGATCCAAATGGATTCCTGTGGAAGTCACAACAAATCCTAGGAATTTGCCACTGCTACCCCCAGGAAGGACTTGGTGGGGTTCATCTTCAATTGATGAGCCCGCATGATGTCGAAGACCACCTTCAGGTCTGCTATGTGATCACCTTTAGTGCGGCTTTTCACTGCAATGTCGTCAACATAGCATTCCACCGTTTTGCGTATCTGCTGATGGAAAATAACGTTCATGGCCCTTTGGTATGTTGCCCCTGCATTCTTCAGTCCGAAGGGCATGACGGTGTAGCAATACACCTCTAGAGGTGTCCTGAAGGAGGTGTGCTTTCGTCATCGGGATACATCTTGATTTGATTGTATCGGAGAACCCGTCCATAAAGGACATTCGTTCGAATCCACAAGTATTGTCAATCATGACATCTGTGATTGGTAATGGGAATTCGTCTTTGGGGCAGGCCTCGTTCAGATCGCGGAAGTCGATGCAGATCCGGATCTTCCCGTTCTTCTTGGCGACGGGGACGATGTTGGCTACCCAGTCGGGATGTTGTTCTTCCCGGATGAAGCCAGAATCGATGAGCTTTCTGACTTCTGATTGAATCGCCTCCATTATTTCGGGACGGAACCATCGCTGCTGTTGTTTGACAGGTTTTACGTCCGAATTGATGTTGAGGCGGTGCATGGCCACTTGTGGATCAAGCCCTGGCATGTCCTCATAGTTCCAGGCGAAGACATCTATATACTCTTGTACAAGAGATATTAGGTCTTTCTTCTCTGGAGGTGACAGGCCGTCACTTATGAAGATGGGCTTGGGGTTGGCCTCATCTCCTAGGTTGATCTGAACAACCTTGTCTTCTGTGGGTGGCTCACGCTGTTCAAAGCGGATATCCCAAAGAGCGTTTAAATGTTTGATCCACGGATCTGTATCAGTTTGGATCATTTCTTCATCTTCATCTTCCAGATGGCCTGTTGAAACCATGTTTACTGAAAGCCCTTTGAAGATGTTGCCGACACTGACATCTGACTCCCAAGATGACGTGTCTGAAGAGCAATCGTGACTTGACGACTCTCGAGAATCAGAGGCTGATGGGACTGGAGTTGATACATAGCCCAACCCCCTGCGCGTCCGATGATAATAATCGGGGGGCCTTCCCTTTTGGCACAAAGGATCGAAGTAGCGTCTTCCTTCCTTTGCCGAAGTTCAACCCGGGCTGTTGGTTAGATATACCCCATTTGCTTCATCATTTTGAGCGCTTTGGTTCATAATGACTGAGCTGAGGGGATTCCTCTTCGCTTTTCGAGTCTTCGCGGGGCATCGGCTCAGATGAGATTCGCCCAAAGAGAATTGGTTTTTGGCCTTTCCGGCTGGCTGGAACCATGAATATAGATTCTTGTGCATCACCATTATCTTGGTATGTCCCGAAGATGATTTTACTGGTACATGCAATGATGTCAAAGCATCCATTGCCGACCAGATGTCATCGTCTACGTCGGTAGTAGTATCCGACGGTATTGAATCGGATGCACATGCAGAAAAATATTCAAAGTCTAGATTCTCATTAATATACCAACCGCCTGCATCGTCGGTGGTATTATCAACATCGAGCTTATTAGTGCTCTTTACAAGTGGTTCTAACTCCCACAGGCACTTTCTTGCTCGGGCTCAGTGTCAGCCTCATTACCAGAGTCTGGCGCCTCCAGTTGCGGGGTTTCATCCACCGGATCCTGATATAAGAGGGAATCCGTGAAATAATTCTCGACCCCCTTGAACGGATACCTTTCGGCAACCAATATTTGCACCTCACTCGCGTCAATGTATTTCATGACTTGGTGAAGAGTGGAGGGAACGATGGAGTGCGCGGTGGATCCATGGTCGTCCCAGCAGCAGATTGTAGGAAGTGTCGGCATCGATGACGTAGCACGTCACCTCCGACTTGAGGCTCCCAATCTGGCACTTGAGCTTGATCTTCCCCATCGGACGGGTACCATTGGCATTGAACCCGTAAATGGTCGTCTGTGTAGGGCTCAGACGGTGGGTAGGGATACCGAGGTGTTGCATGACTCGGCGGGGCATGATGCTCAGTGCGGACCCTGGATCTACCTGAATGCGGTTCACCTCAGATGATCCGATGTAACCTGTGAAGTACAGGGGTCGATCATGCTTCCCTTTCACCTGCATATCATCTGCCGTGAAGGTGATGCAGGGGGCCTTCTGGAAAGTGTGGAGGCAATCCTCTACATCTTCCTCCTTCGGTACCTGGGTCACGAAGGCCTCAGCATTCGCCAGAGCTTCTTGCAGAGCCTCTCTGGTTGACTTTGATAGCCTCAGGAGTTCATACAAGGTAATGCGTGCTGGAATGTTGGCCAGCTGAGCCAGGACATCAAAGCGGTAAGGTGCCGAAGACCCTTCCGCGATGCCTCTTTGAAGGGCTCGAGAGAATCGAGTCTCCTTCTGCTTCTCCACAGGTGGCTTTGTGGAGGGCCTGACTGGCTCCGCAGTTGGTTGTGGAGGGGCTACTGCCGTCTCGCCGTACTATTTCAAGTACGCCTGTCCTGAACGGGTTCCTGCCGTCGGTTGGTTGGGCTCTGCGGCCAAGACTATCGTTTCCTCCTCTGAGTCGGTCAGTGAGGGAACATCATCTTCTGCTTCTCGGGAGGAGGCACATACCACATGGCAGGACGAAGCTTTTGCCTTGCCTTTGGACTTCCTGTTGGTCACAGTAGTCCACTGCTGTTCATCGACGAGGTCAGGGTGGACCCACATGGTTTCCCCCTGAGGTGTAGGGACGGCTACCAAGCCCTTCTCCTGTTGCTGGTGAGGGTCTGTGTTGACCACTCTTAATTCTCCCTTGGAATAGGAGTTACCCCCGCAGGCGTTGGAGGTTGTCTCCCGAACTGGAGAACTGACGTTACGTTAGCCGTGACCTTCTTCTGCTCTGGTCGGAGCTTTAGCACCTCCGCGTCAATCAAAGCCTGAAGGATGTCCTTGAAGACGTAGCAGCTTTTGGTAGGATGTCCCAACATCCTGTGGTACATGCAGTAGTTGGGATTGTCGGTCTTGCCGACTTCCTCCGGGCGCCTAATTTCAGGGAGCTTCAGTCGATTGCTCTTGTTGAGTAGCTTGAAGAGCGAATCGACGTGTTCCTCCTTGAAGGAATACTGCTTGTTAGGGCGTGGCTGGCTTGAAGAGCCACTTGCCCTGCCTGTTTGAGGTTTGGTGGGAGATTTGGTCTCCGTCGCCAAGTTATCCTTCCGCTTCGTCTGGAGGGAGGTGTCTGGTGCCGGTGCACGCCTTGTCGACCTTTCGGCCGCAGCTTGCCTTCCTCTGCCCTGACACGGGCAACAATCTCCTCAGCCTGTTCACCTTGTTGGACTAACTGCTTCCAGGTGCGGCTTTCAGCAACTCCTATTTGAGCAAGGAGTGAGGTTTGGAGATTGTGGCGGCATGTTTCCACCAGGGTGGCCTGGGTCATGCCGCTTGGACATCGGAGTGCCACGTTCCGAAATCTTTCTACGAAAGACTTAACGGACTCTCCTTTTCGCTGTTTGGTAGCTAAAAGGGTGGGCATTGTTACTTCCGAATCATCTTCGAAGAAGCGTGTCAGAAATAACTTCTCCAAGTCGCTCCAGTTCTTGATTGAACCTTCTGGGAGCTTCATGAACCATTCAAAGGCCAACCCTTTCAGGGTGCCTATGAACAGTCGCGCCAGTATAGCGTCGTTATCTACTACATTCCCGGTCTGGGATTTGAAGTAGTAGATGTGCTGGTTGGGTGACCCCTTCCCGTCAAATGCTTGGAGAGTTGGAGCCTTGAACTTAGGAGGGTATGGGACTAAGTCCCACTCGGCCGGATAGGGCCGGACTACTCCAGCCTCTTGGAGATCTTTACGACTGGCAAGGCATTGAGTCGTTGCTCCAGCAGGCTCATTCTTTTAGCATGAGCCTTTTCCGGGTCTGGGTCGCTTCTTGCCTGCGACGAGGGCTTAGACACATCCGAGGTAGATCGTTGTGTCTCGTCGGAAGGTTCGGAGGGTAGGGTTCCTCCCCTTCTCCCTTTCCCCTTCGGCCGTCTAGGAGGAGATCTCGCTCTTTCTTCAAGCAATTTCTCAAGCATATGCTTGAGGGAGTCAATGGATCTCTGTTGAGAGGCGATTATATCCATCTGGTGCTTCTGCGTCTGTTCTAAACGCCTGGCCGTCTCCTCAGGAGTGTCTGCCATGTAGGCGGAAGCCTCCTTCTCGACGGAAGAGTTTGAAGCCTGCGACTCCACTATAGCGGAGTGAGAATCACCCATTCTAATGCCGCGGGCTAAGGCATTATAGTCAATTGGGGGAATGGCCCCCGTCCGGGTGCGAGTGTGTTGATACACCCCTTCCGGCTCAGAATCAGATTCCTCTGAGTTGACCATTGGTTGTTTTCCCTTGCCTCTGCTAGTCATGTTTGCAGTAAGCTCCGGGTATTCAACATCTGAGAAGGTTCTCCTCCTGTGGGAGCGTCTTCTTTTGGCTGACGGAGGAATCAGGGTCAGCTGTCTGATTAAGGACTACTGGTGCACGCCTGATCCATAATGGCATCCAGAGAGCATATGGATGAGTTGTTGACAGCAGCATGACGAAGTGGCTTGATTGGCACTTCTTTTTCTTGTCAAATATCCCTCAAATCCGTGGGAGGGGATTAAAGAGACTGGTCTCGCAACGTCGAAGACGGGGACAGTCATGTGCTGTTCAGCCTGGGCGCAGACTTCAGGGACGCGGCTCTCATGACGCGGCTGTATGACGCGCGCACGAGTCTCGCGTTGCTGCCTGATGCGTTTAGGCAGAGTTGCTTGAGAGAGAGTGGGCTGCTGGGCCCCACGCCTATGAGTGCGTACTTCCTGCGTTTGAAAAGACGCGGAGGTTTCACCCTGGCGTTTGATGAGTTGGTCCTCAGAGGACTCAACTTGAGGAGTCTCGCGCTTGGGTCGCCAAACGCGGATCTCACGCACTGGACGAGGTGCGGGCAAGGCATCAGATTGTACGCCGCGTCCACCCCCGGTCAGACAACCAACGGTTCCGACGCGCGCGTCTCCTCTGTCGACGCTCAGCATTCCGGTTGCGTCGAGGAGGTAGAGAGAAACCAACAACATCCTGGTTTATAGAACCAAGAGTGTTCACCACGCGGGTCTCCTGAGAGACGTTGACGCAGGTATTCTGCGCGACGCAGTTGATCGCAGCAGCAGTGGTGCCTGGGACCACGCGGGCCTTCTGGGAGGCGTTGGCGCGTGTGTTCTGTGCGACGCGGTTGATCGCAACAGCAGTGCCTGAGGTCACGCGGGCCTTTTGGGAGGCGTTGGCGCGCGAACTTGTCTTGACACAGTGGGCATCAGCACCCGGCAGAGCCTCAGATTGGGCTTCGGGTAGCTTTTCAGTTGAGACCCTGCGGCAGACGCGGGTCTTTGGGCTCTTGGAGCCAGAAGAGAGGAACTCTTCATACTTCGCCTGGTCGAACTCGACGATGAGCGTTTCGACCATCTTCCCCTTACGGAGAACATCATCCTGCGCCACAGCTTGTTCATCAGTGACAAACCGGGTCCCCAGCGGAGTCGCCATCTCTTGTAGGGCGCGAAAAGTGTGCTTCGGAGTAACGTTTCCTTGAATCAGATGGAAAAATTACAGCCGGCTTTATCTTTCGGTTACAAGGGAGGGGGAATATTGAGTCTTGAATTCCCCCTTTGTTTAGTGCTGGGTTCTTCGGGTGGCGGTGGAGAGTGAATCTTGTTCTCCGTTGACCGGATGACTATTTGGACCGTCGGGGATCTTCTCTTCGGTCGGTAGAGGGAGTAACTCAGCCCCGTCCACCAAAAACTCTAAAAGAGAAGGTAGGCGAAGAGCAACTTGTACGCAGCAAGCTGGCTTGAAGAGTCGAGGTCTCTCTCTCTGTTGATGATCTCTCTCTTGTGCCCGTCTCTCTCTGTGTGTATGTGTGCGCCTGATAATTGTCGTCCTTTTCTCTTCCTCCTCTTTTTTTTTTTCACATAGCAACTGGGCTATTTATAGGGGTCTCAGGGGGTGAACGTGCCCCCTGAAAACGCTCCACAATGAGGGCCACTTCCCGCTACATGTGCGGTGACAGGCCCCGCAATCCGGGTAGTTGCAACCGAGACGTGGGTGTCGAGCCGACGCGTCTTGATGCTGAGACGCGGGCTTCGGGCCGACGCGCCTTGATGCTGAGACGCGGGCTTCGGGCCGACGTGCCTTGATGCTGAGACGCGGGCTTCGGACCGACGCCTTGATGCTGAGACGCGGGCTTCGGGCCGACGCGCCTTGATGCTGAGACGCGGGCTTCGGACCGACGCCTTGATGCTGAGACACGGGCTTCGGGCCGACGCACCTTGATGCTGAGACGCGGGCTTCGGGCCGACTAGCCTTGATGCTGAGACGCGGGCTTCGGGCCGACGCGCCTTGATGCTGAGACGCGGGCTTCGGGCCGACGCGCCTTGATGCTGGAACTCTGCTTTCTTAGTGGCTTGTCTGTTTGGACATTTTTAGACAGCCTACAGCCACAACCTGCAAGAAGAAAAAAACCCGAGGGTTAAATTTCTGCAAAAACAAAAAACATGAATCCAGAAACACAGACGCGGATCTAAAGTAAATAACTCCAGACGCGAATCTCGCGGACACAGAGATTACCACGCTCTGCAAAGGAAAAAGATATGGATCCAAATGCAACCCGATATTAGATTCGCGTCTAATAATTAAAATGCGGGACATACATTAAAGGCGCAGATGCGGGCCTTAAAACTTTCTAAGTTATGAACTCCAGACATAGACGTTATAGATCCGCGTCTAGGACTTCGAGATGCTGAGTTTGCAAGACTCGCGTCTAAGATTTTAAAAGAGCATCTAAGGCTTTTAAGACGCAGTGTTCGCCACATTCGCGTCTAGAGACTTCAAAAAGCAGACAGGAGTCTTGAAATTTTCCAAGTTATGAACTCCAAATATGAGTCTCATATACAAAACGCGCGTTTAAAGCCTCAAAATGTGGAGTTCACCATGCTCGCATCTGAAGAACTTGGGACTAGAAAATCTACAAGCTCACGTTTCATCAAGATAATGCGAAGATCGTGTTTGCAAAGCATGGACAGAGGGATCTTAAGTTGTCTGTGTAAACTTCAAGAAATAATCTTCAAAAGTTTCAGGAAGAGATCAAGAGACAGTCTCTTTATGATTGGTGATGACAGAGCCACAAGAAGACAAAGTCTTATTATGGAAAAGGTTATTTCCTACCTGAAGAAGAGTTCTTTAGAAGAAGGACATCATTTGTCAAGACACGACCAAGAAAGCACCTGAGGGGATGCTTTTTGATTTTGAAATCAGTTAACAAATCAGTTAACAGTGATAATCTTCAAAGAAAATTGCAAGAAAGCGTCATAGTTTTTGGTTCATTCAAAGAACTTTGAAAGTTCTTCAAGATGAAGGTTCAGAAAAGAAGACAGTCTAAGAACCCTAAATATTCTTCAGAGCACCTGCCCGTAAAGAGAAAACAGTCAAGATGAATGTCTGTTAAGAGGCTGTACGCGCCGGAAAAAGAAAAGATGATGCTGTAAAATTTCCTTGAATCAGATGAAAAATTACAACAAAACTGTTTTCCTTCCAGTTACAAGGGAGGGAGGATGTTGAATCTTGAATCCTCCCTTTGTTTAATGCTGGGTTCTTCGTGTGGCGGTGGAGAGTGAATCTTGTTCTCCGTTGACCGGATGACCGTCGGGATCGTCAGGGATCATCTCTTTGGCTGGTAGAAGGAGTAACACAGCTCTTATCTACCAAAACTCTCAAAGAGAAGGTAGGCAAAGGGCAACTCGTACGCAGCGAGCTTGTTGAAGAGTTGAGCTCTCTTTCTCCCTGTCTTCTCCTTTCTTTCTCCTTCTTTCTCTGCCTCTTCTTCTTCGTGTCTTCCTGGTTCATAGTGACGGGGCTATTTATAGAGGTTCCAGGGTGAACGTGCCCCCTAAAAATGCTCCACAATGAGGGGCCAACTTCCCCGCTTCGTGGGCGGTGACTGGCCCCATAATCAGGGCAGTTGTAATCGAGGCGCGGGCCTTGGACCTTCGCGCCCGTAGGTTGAGACGCGGGTGTCGAGCCCACGCGCCTTGATGCTGAGACGCGGGTGGCGATCCCACGCGCCTTGATGTTGAGACGCGGGTGTCAAGCCCACGCGCCTTGATGTTGAGACGCGGGTGGCGATCCCATGCGCCTTGATGTTGAGACGCGGGTGTCGAGCCCACGCGCCTTGATGTTGAGACGTGGGTGTCGAGCCCACGCGCCTTGATGCTGAGACGCGGGTGTTGAGCCTTCGCGTCTAGAACTTGAAACTCTGCTTTTTAATGGCTTATCTTTTAGTGATTTTTAGACAGCCTACAGAACCCCTCCAAAGTTTTCGATATTCCGCAGTTAACTGGGACGGATTTCGAAATACTTTGGACTCTAGCTGAATTCACCTTTATGACTGGACTGTTAATGCTCGGGTTTGATCTTATCTGGAGTTGGTCTTCGTGAGTGTACTGTTGAACTCTTTGAGGCCACCAGAGTTGATCGTGTTGAGTGTCTAGATACACAGTCTAAACCTCCCCGATTGCTTTTAGTCTGTCATGGACGCGCTTTAAGCCAGGAGTGGATGATCGTCTGCTTGTGCCAGTGTACTGTTGAACTGATTTGCAGAAGCAAAGACTGAACGCCAGTTCTTTTTGAAGAGCAGAGATAGTACTGCTTTTGAAGACGCGACTTTCATGAGGTGCGTCTTTTGGAAATGAAAACGCGACTGATATTTCTTCAGGCAGACGCGATGTTATGCCGGATTGGAAGGACGCGAACTTCGGAGAGACGCATCCTTTTAAGTAAGGACGCGACTTTCTGGACGCGACTATGGCTGTGCTGACGGGGCACGTCCACTGAAGAGGCGCACCTGTTGGTGCGAATCCGTGCAATGTCATGAGTGCACCGCCACTTGTTCTGGGGAACCGACGTGACATCACCTTTTGGCGCGCGGGCTTCCCGATTCATTAAATGATCTGTCCACGCGTCAAGCGATGACTCGATGCCGAACCAATCGGGCCACGCGCCGCGTATCTTTGCAAATCTTCGTGCCTATAAATGGCAACAGTCAGAGAGATATCCTCTTCTTCTCCGAGCGCATCTGTTAGGGTTTTAGAAAGAGGATCTTTGTTCATCCCTTTTCCTTTCTCCTTCATCGGACTCTTGATCACCAATGGCACCCAAGGCCAAGCCAACCGCATCATCCTCAAAGGCAGCCGTCACCGAGGCCCAGAGGGGCGGTTCCTCCGCACAGGAAGTCTTTTTCCCAGGTATAATGTCGTTTAGGCTTAACCTTCACCATTAATGGAAGTTCATGGAACCCCCTTTTTTTTTAAAAAGTCAGACGAATAGAAACAAAGAATCTTTGACTTGTCAAAACTATGATGAAAATTTAACAAGTCAAATTTTGTAGGAAAGATCCTATTTCAGGAACTTTCACAATACTGTCAGAAGTGTAATATTAACTTGACAGAGATGAAATAATTTTGGTGGGCCTGTCAATCTATAATGGAGAATGACAAGCTGAATTTGTACCCCCAGGGAGGATGAACTTTTATCAGAGGTTTGGGATTAACTTGATTAAGATCAGCTGGGGAGTTAATGAAAACATTGTTAATAGTGTAATGTTAACCTAACAATATTTTTAAGTGGACTTGTTATTCTGTTGACGAGAATATCAAGTAAGACTAGACCCATGGGGAATCTAGGGAAGTCTTTACCGTTAGAGGTGTGTATTAACTTAACGGGTTAAAAGTAGTCTCGTCAGAAGTGTGATGTTAACTTGACAAGGATGTGAGTCAGAGGTGTGATATTACCTGACTCAAAAGTATTTCAGTTTCGTTTTGGGAAAACTGAGAGTGTCACTGACATAGGTGTGATGTTTAACTTGACAGTGAGGGTAATGCTAGAGGTGTAATGTGGAACTTAGCATTGGTCATCTCGGCTTGAATAAGGAAGTCGAGGAAAAGTCATGGCCATAGGTGTATTGTTGAACTTAGCAATGACTTAGATGCTAGAGGTGTAGTGTTAACTTAGCATCATTCGTTTCAGCTTCAATACGGAAGTCTGAAGGGAAGTGACTGTCAGAGGTGTGATATTAACTTGACAGAAGCTTGGTGTACTGTTTAGAAGTATAATGTTAACTTAACAGTAATTTGTCAGAGGTGTGATATTAACTTGACAGAAATTGATTTGCGATAGGAGCAATTTGAGGACCTGCCATTCTATTGATGAGAATTGGCAAGTGAAATTTGAAGTGCCAGAGGTATAGTGTTAACTTGGCGACGATTGTATTTTGTAGACCTACCATTCTGTGGATGAGAATTGGTAAGGGATTTTGGAGGGAAGAGTGGAATCAAGTCCACTTAGGATTTTTAGCAAACCCTCAGCTATCAACGGATTTGATATGCCTTTACCAACTACCGTTTGAGTTGGGCTAGCCATGCTATTCCCCTCAGCATGATGAGTTGTCGAAGATTTATGTTGGGCTTAAAAGCCAACGTTTTCCTCTATCCTTAGCCGTCGGAAGCGTCGGATCAAAGGGGAACATGTCCTGTAGGATTTTTAGCAAATCCTCAGCTGTCAACGGGTTTGATATGCCTTTACCAACTACCGTTTGAGTTGGGCTAGCCATGCTATTCCCCTAAGCATGATGAGTTGTCGAAGATTTATGTTGGGCTTAAAAGCCAACATTTTTCCTCTATCCTTAGCCGTCGGAGGCGTCGGATATTTGATCAGAGGTGTACTTTTAACTTGATCAGGGGAAGAATACCATTTAGGGATAGTATTTCTTCAAGAACCTGCCATTGATAGGCATCATGAGTGTATCGCCATTTGAGGTTATGAGACGATATGATCCATTCGAGTAGACTGACTCTATCACAAATGACCCTTCCCATTTAGGCTGGAATTTTCCTTTTGTCTTGTGTGTCATCACCATAGGTCGTCTGACAACTAAGACAAGATCGCCTTTCTTGAAAGTTCGCACTTTGACTTTCTTGTTGAAGGCTCTGGTAATCCGAGCTTGGTAGAGCTCGATTTGCTGTTGGGCCTGCAAACACTTATCGTCTACGGCCTCCAATTCCTGGAGTCGCTGTCGATGCTTCTCCTCGGTTGTCATCTCCGCTGTCAAGGCGACACGTAGAGATGGAATTTGGATTTCCAGTGGAAGTACGGCTTCACATCCATATACCAAAGAAAATGGCGTGGCTTTAGTTGGGGTTCGCACAGTTGTGCGGTAGGCCCATAAGCATTCGCCTAGCTTATCGTCCCAGTCTCGTTGACTTTTCGAGACGAACTTCTTGAGAAGCTTGCCCATAGTCTTGTTGAAAGCTTCTGCGAGGCCGTTAGCGGCAGGATAGTATGCCGTTGAGGACACACTCTGGATTCTGAACTTAGCGCAGAATCTCTGGAACGCCTGGCTGATGAACTGGGGTCCATTGTCATGGACAATTCGCCGAGGTATACCGAAACGGTAAATAACGTGATGTTTCACGAACTTGATCACGTTAGACGATTTTACCTCCTTCAGAGGAATAGCTTCAGCCCATTTAGAGAAATAATCGGTTATTGCCAAAATAAACCGATGTCCCTTTGATGATGGTGGGCTGATAGGACCAACCACATCCATCCCCCACATTTCAAATGGCCAGGTAGAGGTCGTAGAGTGGAAGTACCCTGGTGCTTGATGGATGAAATCGCCGTGCACTTGGCAGGCGTGACATCTTTTAGCATAAGTGATGGCATCGGCAATCATCTTGGGCCAGTAGTAACCCAATCTTTGGAGTCGATGTGCCAGTTTTGGGCCAGGTTGATGGGCTCCACACATACCATCGTGGGCTTCTTTCAATACCTCTTGGGCCTCCTTTGGTGAGAGGCACCAGAGCAAGATCCCGTTATGCGATCGATGATACAATGTTCGTGTAATCGCATTATAGTAGAATTTAGGGGCTTTCCTTCGAATGGCAGCCGCTTCATTGGCGTCCTCAGGCAGGATGTCGTACAAGACATAGTCGATATAGGGGAATCGCCAGTCTCTAAGCTCTGGCCCGGTTGACAATTCCAGCGTTTCTTTGCCTTGACACTCTCCCTTTGACCTCTGATAGTCTTCGAGGGCAGTTCTCGGGCAATACAGGTCGTGGCTGTAGACGAATACTTTTTCCATTGCTCCAGCTGGAAGAGCTAAGGAGGCCGCGAGGGATGCCAATGCATCTGCGTGCGCATTTTGCCTGCGCGGTACATGGTCAATGTAAAAGTTTGAAAACCTCTCGGCCATGTGGATAGTTGCGGAGTGATAGGGTACTAGGTCTTCATGTCTGACTTCGTACTCTCCGCGAACTTGGCTGACGATGAGTTTAGAATCACCGTATGCCTCGAGATTTTTAACGCCAATCTCATCGGCGAACTGCATCCCAATCAAGAGAGCGTTATACTCCGCTACATTGTTGGAACAAGGCTCAGTTAATGAGACAGCTCGGGGAATCACATAATTCTGTGGGGAGACGAGTACTACTCCTACCCCCGCTACTATATGTCCTTTTGGGCTTGTTCTCGATGCACCGTCGAAGAAAAGTTGCCACACTTGACCTTCGAACGATGTCTGAGTCGAGCAGACTTTGACGACTTCATCTGGGAGATCCTCGTAGAGTTTGGCTGCCCTCGGATCCGGGTGTTCAGCTAAGAAATCTGCCACCGCTTGTCCTTTAATGGCCTTTTGTGGTAAAAAGTGCATCTCATATTGGGATAGCAATATGGCCCATTTTGCCAGCCGGCCGTTCAACGATGAAGGTTTGTCATGAGTAACCTCAAGGGGTTAACTTTTGATATGACTTTTATACTTTGGCCTACCAAATAGTGTCGCATTTTCTGAATAGCGAACACCAACGCCAAACATTCCTTCTCGATCGGGTTGTACCGATGTTCGGCTCCGATCATTGTTCTACTCAAATAGTAGATTGCTTGTTCTCGTCCTTGATCATCATTCTGAGCTAGTAGAGCTCCCAAAGAATGATCCATTGCTCGAACGTACACCAGGAACGGCTTTTCGGATACTGGAGCTGCAAGGACTGGTGGTTGGGTGAGGTATTGTTTAATTTCCTCGAACGCTTGTTGACAAGCGTCGTCCCAAATGAACGAGACACCCTTCTTCATTAATTTGGCGAAGGGTGGCATCTTCCGGAGAGGTTTGATATAAACCTGCGGATGTACGCCAATCGTCCTTGCAATCCCCTGAGCTCCTTGAGGCTTTTCGGGGGTTGCATCTCCTGGATAGCGCGGATCTTTTCCGGGTCCAAATGGATTCCTGTGGAAGTTACAACAAATCCTAGGAATTTGCCACTGGCCACCCCCAGGAAGGACTTGGTGGGATTCATCTTCAATTGATGAGCCCGCATGATATCAAAGACAACCTTCAGGTCAGATATGTGATCATCTTTAGTGCGGCTTTTTACCGCGATGTCGTCAACATAACACTCCACCGTTTTGCGTATTTGCTGATGGAAAATGGCATTCATGGCCCTTTGATATGTTGCCCCTGCATTCTTCAATCCGAAGGGCATGACGGTGTAGCAATATACCCCTAGAGGTGTCCTGAAGGAGGTATGCTTTTCGTCATCAGGATACATTTTAATTTGATTGTATCCTGAGAATCCATCCATGAAGGACATTCGTTCGAATCCACAAGTATTGTCAATCATGACATCTGTGATTGGCAGTTGGAATTCGTCTTTAGGGCAAGCCTTGTTTAGATCACGGAAGTCGATGCAGATCCGGATCTTCCCGTTCTTCTTGGCAACCGGGACAATGTTGGCTACCCAGTCGGGATGTTGTTCTTCCCTGATGAAGCAAGAATCAATAAGTTTTCTGACTTCGGATTGAATTGCCTCCATTATTTCTGGACGGAACCGTCGCTGCTGTTGTTTGACAGGTTTTGCGTCCGGATTGATGTTGAGGCGGTGCATAGCCACTTGAGGATCAAGTCCAGGCATGTCCTCGTAATTCCAGGCGAAGACGTCTATATTCTCTTGTACAAGAGATATTAGATCCTTCTTCTCCGAAGGTGACAGGCCGTCACTTATGAAGATGGGCTTAGGATTGGCCTCATCTCCTAGATTGACTTGAATAACCTTGTCTTCTGTGGGTGGCTCGCGCTGTTCAAAGCGGGTATCCCAAAGAGTATTTAAATGTTTGATCCAAGGATCTGTATCAGATTGGATCATTTCTTCATCTCCGTCTTCCAGGTGGCTTGTTGACACCATGTTCACTGAAAGCTCTCTGAAGATGTTGCCGACACTGACATCCGACTCCCACGATGACGTGTCTGAAGAGTGATTATGACCTGATGGCCCTCCAGAATCAGAGGCTGATGGGATCGGAGTCGATACATAGCCCAACCCCCGGCGCATCCAATGATAATAATCGGGGGCTTTCCCTTTCGGCACAAAGGATCGAAGTAGCGTTCTCCTTCCTTTGCCGAAGTTCAACCCGGGTCTGTTGGTTAGATCGTACCCCATGCACTTCATCATTTTGAGCGCTTTTGGTTCATAATGACCGAACTGAGGGGATTCCTCCTCGCCTTCCGATTCTTCGCGGGCGACAATCTCCTCAGCCTGTTCACCTTGTTGGACTAATTGCTTCCAGGTGCGGCTTTCAGCAACTCCTATTTGAGTAAGGAGTGAGGTTTGGAGATTGTGGCGACATGTTTCCACCAGAGTGGCCTGGGTCATGCCGCTTGGACACCGGAGTGCCACGTTCCGAAATCTTTCCACGAAAGACTTGACGGACTCTCCCTTTCACTGTTTAGTAGCCAAAAGGGTGGGCATCGTGACTTCCGAGTCATCCTCGAAGAAGCGCGTTAAGAAAAGCTTCTCCAAATCGCCCCAGTTCTTGATAGAACCTTCTGGGAGCTTCATGAACCATTCAAAGTCCAGCCCTTTCAGGGTGCCGATGAACAGACGAGCCAGGATAGCATCGTTATCTACTACATTCCCGGTTTGGGATTTAAAGTAGTAGATGTGTTGGTTGGGTGACCCTTTCCCATCAAATTCTTGAAGGGTTGGAGCCTTGAACTTGGACGGGTATGGAACCAAGTCCCATTCAGCAGGATAGGGCCGGACCACTCCAGCTTCTTGGAGGCCTTTACGGTTGGTAAGGGCCTCGAGGCGTTGCTCCAATTGACTCATTCTTTTAGCATGAGCCTTCCCCTGGTCTTGGTCGCCCTTTACTTGCGACGATGATTTGGACGAACTAGAGGTAGATCGCGGCCTCTCCTCAGAAGGTTCGGAAGATGAGCTTTCTCCCTTTTTCCCTTTGCCCTTCGTCTTTTTAGGAGGAGATTTCCTCCTGTCTTCGAGCAACTGTGCAAGCATCTGCTTGAGGGAGTCGATAGATTCCTGTTGAGAAAGAATCATATCCATTTGTGCCTTCTGGATTTATTCTAAACGTCTAGCCGTTTCCTCAGGAGTGCCTACCATGTAGGCGGAGGCCTCCTTCTCAACGGAAGAGTTTGAAGCCCGTGATTCCGCTACGGCGGAGTGAGAATCATTCACTTTAATGCCATGGGCTAAGGCATTATAATCAATCGGGGGAATGGCCCCAGTCCGGGTGCGAGTGTATTGATACACCCCTTCCGGTTCAGAGTCAGACTCATCCGAGCTGACTGCAGGTTATTTTCCCTTGCTCCTGCTCGTCATATTCGCAGTGAGCTCTGGGTACTCAATGTCAGAGAAGGTTCTCCTTCTGTGGGAGCGCCTTCTTTTGGCTAACGGGGGAATCAGGGTCAGCTGTCTAACTAAAGACTGCTGGTTCACACCTGATCCGCAACGACACTCAGAAAGCATATGGATGAGCCGTTGGCAGCAACATGATGAAGTGACCTGATTGGCACTTCTTTTCTTCGTCAAGTAATCCCTCAAATCCACGGGAGGGGGATCGAAGAGACTAGCCTCGCAACGTCGAAGACAGGAGGCATCCATGTGCTGTATGGCCTAGACGCAGGCCTCAGGGACGCGGTTCTCGCGTCGTGGCTGTACAACGTGCGTCTGGCGTCTCTGTTGAGACGAGACGCGATTGTCGCGTTGCTGCCTGGTGCGTCGGGGCAGAGACGTTTGAGAGAGGATGGGCTGCTGGGCCCCACGCCTATGGGCGCGTGCCTCTCGCGCTTGACGAGGCGCAGAGGCTTCACCTTGGCATTTGGTGAGTTGGTCTTCAGAGGACCTAGCTTCAGGAGTCTCGCGTTTGGGCCGCCAAATGCGGACTTCACGTGCTGGACGTGGCGCGGGAAAGGCGCCAGATTGTACGTTGCGTCCAGCCTCAGTCGGACAACCAGAGGTTCCAAATTGTAGCTGACGCGCACGCCTCCTCTGTCGACACTCAGCGTTCCGGTTGCATCGTGGAGGTGGAGAGAAACCAACGACGACTTGATGCTGAGGGAGAGGGTGAACTGGCTGGACGCCAGAGATTCTAACCACGCGGGTCTCCTGAGAGACGTTGACGCGTGTGTTCCGCATGGCGCGGTTGATCGCAGCGGCAGTTGTGCCTGAGATCACGCGGGCCTTCTGAGAGGCGTTGGCGCGTGTATCTTGCTTGGCACAGTTGGCTGCGACACCCTTCACAGCAGCAGCATCCGAGAGAGTCTCGGAGCGGGTTTCGGGGCAAGTCCCCGTAGAGACCCTGCGACAGACGCGGGTCTTTGGGCTCTTGGAGCCGGAAAAGAGAAACTCTTCATACTTTGCCTGGTCGAACTCGACGACGAGCGATTAGACCATCTTCCCCTTACGGAGGACGTCATCTTGCGCCATGATTTGCTCATCAGTGACAAATGTAGTCCCCAGCGGAGTCGCCATCTCTTGTACGCGCCGGAAAAAGAAAAGATGATGCTGTAAAATTTCCTTGAATCAGATGAAAAATTACAACAAAACTGTTTTCCTTCCAGTTACAAGGGAGGGAGGATGTTGAATCTTGAATCCTCCCTTTGTTTAATGCTGGGTTCTTCGTGTGGCGGTGGAGAGTGAATCTTGTTCTCCGTTGACCGGATGACCGTCGGGATCGTCAGGGATCTTCTCTTTGGCTGGTAGAAGGAGTAACACAGCTCTTGTCTACCAAAACTCTCAAAGAGAAGGTAGGCAAAGGGCAACTCGTACGCAGCGAGCTTGTTGAAGAGTGAGCTCTCTTTCTCCTGTCTTCTCCTTTCTTTCTCCTTCTTTCTCTGCCTCTTCTTCTTCGTGTCTTCCTGGTTCATAGCGACGGGGCTATTTATAGAGGTTCCAGGGGTGAACGTGCCCCCTAAAAACGCTCCACAATGAGGGGCCAACTTCCCCGCTTCGTGGGCGGTGACTGGCCCCATAACCAGGGCAGTTGTAACCGAGGCGCGGGCCTTGGACCTTCGCGCCCGGAGGTTGAGACGCGGGTGTCGAGCCCACGCGCCTTGATGCTGAGACGCGGGTGGCGATCCCACGCGCCTTGATGTTGAGACGCGGGTGTCGAGCCCACGCGCCTTGATGTTGAGACGCGGGTGGCGATCCCACGCGCCTTGATGTTGAGACGCGGGTGTCGAGCCCACGCGCCTTGATGTTGAGACGCGAGTGTCGAGCCCACGCGCCTTGATGCTGAGACGCGGGTGTTGAGCCTTCGCGTCTAGAACTTGAAACTCTACTTTTTAATGGCTTGTCTTTTAGTGATTTTTAGACAGCCTACAGAGGCCATGCTCATGGCCTATTTATAGGCTCGCTAATAGCCATTAATTAACGACATTAAAATCAAAGCCGTTCTTAAAGGCCAATTTAATAGCCATAATTCACGACGTGAATCTCAAATGCAGCCTGAGCAAGACACGTGAATTTTTCCTCCGGGAAGTCCCAACGACACGCTCCCCAACCATCAACACCGGCTTTGCCTCAAAAGATCCAGCGAGATCTTCGCATTTCTATAAACTGCATATGATGCTTCAAGGGCCGCGTTTTGAAGTATGCTTCTGTTCACAAACCAAAGGTTGTGTTCCCTCAACAGAATGAGGACCGCGTCTTTAGCAATTCAAGGCCGCGTCTTAAAATCCACGTCCTTCTATGAACCGAGGGCTGCGTCGCCTCCAGCAAGTTGAAGTGCTCAAGGCCGCGTCCCTCCTCAATTCAGGGCCGCGTTCTCCTATCAATTCAGGGCTGCGTCCCTTCATTAATTCAGAGTTGCGTCTCTTAACAATTCAGAGCTGCGCCCTCCAAGTGAATCCGAGCCGCGTCTCTCAACAATCCAGAGCCGCGTCCTCCAAACGATTTGGAGTTGCATCTCCACTCGATGTTCGCGTCTCTTCTAGTTCAGATGACGTCCGTGTTTCCCAAGGCAACACGACCTTTGCGTCTACAAGATATGTGTTTAGTCTCTGCTTTTACAATCAATTCAACAGTACATTAGCAAAAATAGTTGGCAATCTCTCCTGGTTTAATAGTACACTGACAACCAGCTCAGAGTACCGATGAGGTCTGGACAGCGTATCCAGACACTCATGACAATCATCTCTGATGGCTTTAAAGAGTTTAACAGTACACTCACTGACCAAAATTCAGACAAGATCGAGCTCAAGATATCTCAGAAGATTGCCAGTCCAGTCTTGAGAGCTTGCTGCCAAAAGTATAGTCCAAAGTACTCAAAACCCGTCTCAGTCAACCACAGAATTTCAAAAACATTGGAGGGGGTTCTGTAGACTGTCTAAAAATTAATGAAGACAAGTCATCAGATAACAGAGCTCATATTTTAGACACGAGCCTAATCAAAGCCACCCTTACAAAGGTAAAACGTAGGGCTCGAAGCCCGCGTCTCAGCACCATTGCAATGCCAAGACGCAGAGCTTAAAGCCCGCGTCTCAATACCACTTCAGTGCTCAGGTACAAAACTTGAAGCCCGCGTCTCAAACGCGAAGCTTTAGGTGCACGTCTATACAATGTCAATGAGGAAACACAGAGTCAGAGACTCACGTTTCAATGCCACCGTTACGCCCAAAATGCGAAGCTCAAGACCTGCGTCTAGCGTTACCTCAACAGCTAAACGCAGAGCTCAAGCCCGCGTTCCAACTGGAGAGGAACCCTGCGCTCAGTTATAACTACCCGCATTAGTGGGTCAAGTACTGCCCAGAAAATGAGGGAGTTAACCCCCATTATGGAGGATTTTTAGGGGACAGTTTTACCTCTGGAACCCCTATAAATAGCTCACTTTAGCCCCCATCATCGCCGATGTGCACAAAACGTGCACAACCCTTTGGCTTGAGGGCCGGTCGATCGCCCGGTCGACCATCTAGAGAGCTTTACTCTCTGGATCTGGCCCGGTCGACCGGCAGGTCATGCCCAGGGTACGGTCGATCGAGCAGTCGACCGGCAGGCCCAACAGTCAAAATATGACAGTTGGCCGGTCGACCGGCCGGTTGACCGACAGGTCATTTTGACCTGCAGCTTGGCTTCAATGGCTAGTTTTGGGAGTCTATGTAAGGGGGTTGTTTTGGACTGTTTTAAATAAGATTATGAGAGGGTTTCAATGCCAGTTTTTTTCATCTCTCTTAGAGGTTTTCTCTACTTGTTTTACGGCTAATACTTCCAAATCAAGAGGAGAGTTTTTCAAGAGTGTTTTCAAAAGAAATTTCTTGAGTTTTTCATCACTACTCTATCTAGGTTTTCTCACACAAACTTGAGCTTTTCATTGCTATATCAATCCTCTTAGGATCTTTGTTGTGAGAGTTATTTTTATGATCAAGAGAAGTGATGACTAGATTTCATTTTTGTATTGTGAGAAGTTGTAAAGGTTGTGGCCTCAGTGAAGAGAGTTTTGTAGTGATCAAGTGAAGTGATCACCAAGTATTCCGACGTGTGGTTGGATGAGTTATAAGAGGTGCGACCTCGGCAAGCTAGTGTGCTTGCGTGTGTTGTTCTTACGGGAACAAGTGAGTGACTTGCGAGTCCAAGATTTCTAATGTGAACTCGTTGTAGGTGTTGCAGCACCGAGTGATCTTGCAGGATCGATTCTAGTAAAAATCCTTCATAGTGTTGAAGGAGGGGATGTAGAGTATGGGTGCTCGAACCTCGAAACAATTCTCCCGTGTTTACGATTGCTCTCTCTCTCTCTCTCTCTTACTTGTGTTTTTATATCTTGCATGCTTATATTGTTTATCTCCTTACATGCTTGATATATCTTGTGCTTTATTGATATATGCTTGGGATTGTTTGTTCACACTTATATTCAACTAAGAGAGCCATAGTGGCACCTCAACTCTTAATCTAGAGGAATCTTGAGGAGAAAGTCCAGATCCCTTCGCCGAAAATTCGACTACACTCTTATGTTATACCCTGTGTGTTAGCTTAATAGCTTTAGTTTGCATAAAAAGTTTTTAATTTCGCATCATTTGTATTAGATTAGCTTGTACACCTATTCACCCCCTTCTAGGTGTATTTTCAATTGGTATCAGAGCTTAGTGCTCTTGATTTGGGTCTAACAACCTTGAGTTAAAGATTCTCATTATAGCTAATCACAATATTTGTTTACACACGCATATGGATTTCATGACACCTCCCATGTTTGATATTCTTAACATCCAAACTTGGAAAGTTAAGATGTCAATGTACCTCAAAGCACTAGGGATTCATGTTTATATTGCCACTATTAAAGATTCTTATTGTTTAAATGGCAAACATCTAGAGACTAATGCAAAAGCCATCCATGCATTAAAGAGTACCCTAAATGATGATTATTTATATAGGATTTCTAACTTTGATTCGGCTTTATAGTATGGAACACACTTGTCTCATTCGGTGAACAAAAGCAATATTATATGGGGAGCGACTCAGATGATGAAAGTGAGGCTTCCAACATATACTACATGGTCCAAGGGGATAACCCCCTTGAGGTAAATTCTGAATCCGAGCTAGAAGAAGATATTGACATGTCTTATGAACAGCTTGCTTTATTTTGTCAAAAACTTCTTGAAAAATATGAATTGTTGAAAAAAGAAAAAGATTCTTTTAAAACAAAATTTGAAATTATTTCAAAAGAAAATGAATTTTTGAAAAAGAAGAATATTTCCTTATCTTCTAAATTAAATGTTATTTGTAAGGAAACAATTCATTGAAAAATAAAATTATTGTGGTGAAAAAAGAAAAAGACATTATTATGGAAGAAAATAACTCTTTGAAAAGAAAAGTTGTTTTAAAGGAAAAAGAAAATATGTCTAAAAAGAAAAAGATTGTTGATTCTCATGCTACTATTTCATCACCTCTTATTGATAAAAATGAGATTCATGTTTTAAAAAATAGAGTTGATTGTTTGGGCTTCACTTTGAGCCAATGTGCATTTAATTACTCTAATTTGGAATCCATATTTCGCAAGAAACAAATTTCACATGTTCACACACAAACCCCATGGCATACATATGTACTTCATGCTCACACTCACACCACTCATATGCATACTAGAATGTACACATGTACACATTGTGACCGCAAAGGCCATTTAACAAAGTTTTGTTTTGATAAAATAAATCATGTAAATTTTACAAATAAAAATGTTTGGGTTCCTTATGATGTTAACCCCCGTGGACCCAAGAAGAAATGGGTACCAAAATCCCTACCTCTTGTGTTTGATGTAGGTGTGGGCTCTCACATGACGTGAGAGGTATGATGTCTTGGTGGTGGATACATGAGCTAAATGGACATACCAAATTGTTGCATCGCTATCAAGGATGATTGGTGGGAGGACCACCATGGTTTGGAGACTTAGAGAATAGTGCATATGATTTGATAACTATCTCTAAACTCCTATTTTAGTTTACATACTTTTACATTTTATAATTTTAGCATGTTTTAGTTTTATGCTTATTATGTTAATTGATCATGTTTTGTACTTCATGTGGTGATTACATGTTTAGATGTAATTTTAGTTAAAACTTATATTTATACTTGTACAAGTAGTGAGCTACACTTGATTATTATATGTTTGTCCTTAATTGCTCATTTGTACTCATTACATGTATATGTATAACCTAGTTTTGATGATTCTTTTATTTATACTTATTTGCCCTATTTTTGTACATGTTTGCCTCATGTATATGTTATTTTTGTCTAAAGCTAATAAATATACATGTATACCCTTGAGTCACTTGCCTTCATGCAAAATTCTATTATGGACTCATTTGTGTTTGGGATATGTATATATATATATATATTTAGTTTCGATAGAACATACATATACCTTGAAGTTTGTTTAATTTTGATAAAAAATAATTTTGATGATTTTTATATATTTTGGTATTTTGAGCTTTATTGCTTATATTCATGAATATGCTATTCACATGATTCTTGTGCACTCACATTTCTTTTGTTTACTCATGATCTTGTTTTCATGAGCATTTATGAGTTTTATAGATTTTGAGTGTCAACTCTTGTGTATTTAGCATGCTTCATGGGATACATGATTTGTTTTCATGTTTTGAAGGACCGTTAACTAGTTTTTTAAAAATTACTTTAAACTAGTTATTTATTTTTCATTTGGTAGTGTTTCAATCTACAACTAATTTCAAATCCTATTTTTAAAACTTCTACACTTGAAGGGCGGTTGGATGGGCGACCATACCTTGTGTACCCTTATTGAATATATTTTATCATGTGCATGAATAGGGTAGTAGGTATGAGTTATACACATGATCTTCATGTTATTCTATTCTTGTATACTTATATGTTTTCTATATATGTATGCTTCAAATTTCAATTAATATCAATTTCAATTGGTATTTCCATTTTCATATATACATATATATAATTTGATTGTGCTTGTTTTACAATATCTTTACATTCTTAAAGCACAAATTATGTTTATGTTAAGCTTGAGTTTATTCTAAATGTTAATTGGTATTTATACAAGCTTATACATTGATTTCAATTGATATTTATTTGATATCAAAATGCATTTCATGTTTCACCTTCAATTGGTATCAAAATCTACTATTCGTATCTTAAATTTTTTTTTTCAAATGGTACCAACTTTTATTTTGTCAACTACAATTTGATTTCATTGATATCATAATTCATTTTGTTGACTTCAAGAAATTTCAAAAATTTGTTTTAAAAAGTGATTTCAAAATTTTCTTAAAAATTTGTTGATATATATTGCCTATATGGAAGGGGATCTTAACATATCTTTTATATATAGATTCATGTTGAGTGTATCTAACATTAAGGAGCTTGGCCTCTCTTCTTTGCGTGATACACGTGTGGGGGGAGAGCTTAACATCTCTATTTATACATTGTATATTATGCTTTATGTGGGTTAGGGTCTAGTCATCCCTTCTCCATGTAATGCATGTATGCAGGGGGAGCTAACTTTACGTCTCTCCTCTTCATGAATGTATATCGCATATACATCTTTATTGTTTGTTTGTCCTCACCCCTCTGTTAATGAATTGACAAAAAGGGGGAGAAGAATTTTGAGAGTTTATATATTCATGTTTATTTCTCTGCTTATGCATATATATTTGTTTAGTTTATGCATTTTATTGAATACTTTATTGTTTATTTCTATGCATGAGTTAAGGGAGAGCTTCTATGAAACTTATCTTTAATCCATGCATATATAACTCCATGAGTTTTGTGATCATCAAAAAGGGGGAGATTGTTGGCCCTAAGGCCCATCACTCGAGTTTTGATGATGATTAACTCATGTAGTTATAGTACTAATGATCTTGTGTTTATATAGTTTCAGATATTTGATCAAGATCTTAGTAGGTGTTTAGCTTCAATAAAAGATTTAAAATCAAGTTTTAAAGCTAGCATGTGTTGATTCAAGAGCTCGCGCATCAAGATCGTATCAAGTACTCAAGAGGAGTCTAGCTCATTGGATAAAGGTTTGGACCAAGTCAAGAAGGAGAAGAAGATTTTCAAGAGAAGGTTTTCAAGACTTGTGTCATGTTTGTAAGTGTTAAGATTTTATATTTTAGATAAAATATAAAGGATAGATTAGTTGTGAATTGCTCGAGCTCATATACACACACACAAAATTTATATGTGTTTTCATAAAAGAGTTTTGATTTTAGAAAATACCGTTTTAATTTTTGAGCTTAAAAGTATACATCCTTATGTTTGATGATTAGATTTCATCGAAATAAGTTTATATGGTTAATATGTGTTTTAAATTTCATCCATGCACATTGTTGGTTCAAAAGTTTAGAAAAACTTATTTGGTAATTCTATATCATATGTTTAGGTTTTGTATTTATCAAAACTTATTTTAGAACTTATTATCAAAAACATAGATATTTCATCTTATATATGTATTGGATCATATCCATACACACAAAGCTTCAAAAGTGTTTAAAATATCTTATTTTTGTATTTGAAGAAGTTTTGAAAAAATCGATTTTCAATTTGAAGATTGTTTTTGAAAAATACGGATTTTTGTTTAAGGCAAAATTTCTATATAACAAAAATAGTTCAAAATGTTTGTAATATGTGTTGATTTTTGATCACACATGTTTGTACATCAAAGTATTTTAATGAACTTATTTTTATATATTTTATGGGAATTTATAAGAATTTATTAAACCAAGTTTTTATCCCCAAAAATGTCAGACCTGGCCTTCTGCCGGTCGACCGAGGCAGAAGTCGGTCGACCGGGCGATCGACCGATGTGCACAAAACGTGCACAACCCTTTGGCTTGAGGGCGCGGTCGATCGTCCAGAGAGTTTTGCTCTCTGGATCTGGCCCCGGTCGACCAGGCGATCGACCGGCAGGCCATGCCCAGGGCACGGTCGACCGACTGGCCTCAACAGTCAAAAATATGACCGTTGGCTGGTCGACCGATGATTAAGCTAGAACCTGCACACAAGAATACAGACTTTCAGAACTAAGAATGAAAAGTGCAAGTTACTCAATTCTACCGTAATAGCAAGTGGCTATGCGGGTCGTGATCCACAAGGAGAGACTAGCGATGGAAGCTTTTTCGTAAGTTCTCTTTTAGGCTACAAAGTATGGTTAAAGTTCTTCTTTAGTTCTTTAAAAGAAAAAGAAAAAATTGAGTTAAAATTAAATTAGGAAGAAGATGGTAGATTAAGAAGATGGTAGATTAAGAAGATGGAGAAATTAGAAATGATATGTACAAAGAAATGAAAAAGGAGTGATAAAAGAAGTGGCAGATTGTGGTGTTGGTGATCTACACTAAAAGTTACAAGAAAAGAAAGAAAAACTAAAACTTAAAAAACATACTTACCTCTTCGGCGCCTGCTTACCTTTTACCCGTATCGACGACGTACCTTTCTTTGAAGCGAGCGAAGCATGGCAGATGAGATCTTCCCCATTCCCGATTTATACTATAAAATGAAGAGGCGAGCTATACTACCATAGAAATGGATACCCATCACCATAAGCCATCAATAACACTTGCAAGGACAAGGCAACTTCGAGGCTATCGGTTTCATTTGGATCCATAAACACAAAAGAGGGAAGCGAACAAAAACAAGAATAGAAAAGAAAAGGAAATCTCGATTCGATTCAAATAACAATGGAAGAAAAGATCACTTACACGGTGTCATCTTCAGTGCAAGCTTGATCTCATTCCTCCATAAAAGTCTCATCTACTCTCAGTTACATAAATAAAATGAAAATTACATAAAAGAAAACTAAAAACCTAAGTTACAAACTACAAATTAGCCTAAGTTCTGCTCTCTGCTTGGTCATTCCTTACCTTTGAGATTGCAGATATTTATAGGAGAAATGCAGAGGTTAGAGGAGTATGAAGATAGGAAAAGTTAGATATTTCTGAATTTGAATCTTCCTCTTATCTCCAAACTTGATTTGATGTGGATATTCAGTTCTGAACTGCAGCTTATTGACGTGTTGATTACTGAATATCACTTATCAAATGATAGAATTAGAAATAGTGATTAACTTAAGAGTTGTAGCCCTTTAAATCTTCTTTCTGGATCATCTTGAATCATTAGATTTGAGATTCGGTACCGAAAGTTATGATTCAAATACTAAAATGTACCCAGACAGAATCCGAGTCAAACTTGCTTCATCTCATCCGTTGATCTCTCTCTATCCATTTATCCCTCTGTATTTGATATTATCCTCGGTTGATCTTTAGCTAACCAAAATAGATTTATAGAAATCTAAATTTTATCGGTTTTCATTTGGTGTTATCTTTCTGATTTGCTCTGATCTTCAGCTGAACATTTGCCCCAATCCTTGATTTGTTTTAACTAGATCTGTGATCATCCTCAGCTAACCAAATAGATTCAGTTAAATCTGATTTTAACTGGTATTTATTTGGTTTAATCCTCTTTCTCTTCATTATTATCTTCTATAAAATAGACATTTAAGACAAAGAAATTAGCAAATTTATTACACGATAAATGTAGGAGTGTAATGAAAAGAATGCAAAATATGTGTACGATCAACCGGCCAGTCGACCGACAGGTCATTTTGACCTGCAATTTGACTCCAATAACTAGTATTTGGGAGTCTATATAAGGGGCTATTTTGGTCTGTTTTAAACAAGATTTTGAGAGGGTTTCAAAGCCAGCTTTTCCCATCTCTCTTAGAGGTTTTCTCCACTTGTTTTAGGGCTAATACTTCCATATCAAAAGGAGAGTTTTTCAAGAGGGTTTTCAAAAGAGATTTCTTGAGTTTTTCACCATTACTCTATCTAGCTTTTCTTACACAAACTTGAGATTTCCATTGCCTCTTAGGTTCTTTGTTGTGAGAGTTGTTTTGTGATCAAGAGAAGTGATCACTAGATTTCATTCTTCTATTGTGAGGAGTTGTAGAGGTTGTTGCCTCGGAGAAGAGAGTTTTGTGGTGATCAAGTAAAGTGATCACCAAGTGTTCCAACGTGTGGTTGGGGAGTTGTAAGAGGTGCGGCCTCGGCAAGCTAGTGTGCTTGCGTGTGTTGTTCTTGCGGGAACAAGTGAGGGACTTGCGAGTCCAAGAGTTCTATTATGAACTCGTTGTTTGTGTTGCGACACTGAGTGATCTTGCGGGATCGATTCTAATAGAAATCCTTCATAGTGTTGAAGGTGGGGACGTAGAGAAAGGGTTCTCGAACTTGGAACAATTCTCCCGTGTTTGCGATTGCTCTCTCTTATTTGTGTTTATATATCTTGCATGCTTATATTGTTTATCTCCTTATATGCTTGATATATCTTTTGCTCTATTGATATATGTTTGAAATTATTTGTTCACACTTGTATTTAACCAAGAGAGCCATAGTGACACCTCAACTCTTAATTTAGAGGAATCTTGATGAGATAGTTCAGAGCCCTTTACCGAAAATTTAGCTACACTCTTGTGTTATACCTTGTGATTAGCTTAATAGCTTTAGTTTGCATAAAAATTTTTTAATTCCACATCATTTGCATTATATTAGCTTGTACACCTATTCACCCCCCCTCTAGGTGTATTTTCACTTCAGACCATAACTTTATCGACAAAGTGAAAGTTCGCATGGGAGCCGTCAAAGCCCACACTTGGAAAGAGCTTATTGAACAAGCCAAGATAGCTGAAAAATCAGTTAAAAAGTTTGAGACCCCTAAAAGTAGGTGGGGAATCAACGATAAAAGTTATGACACACCTGAATCTTCTGATACATCAGCATTGGAAGTACATAGAGAAACTCGATTAAAGAAGGGTAACTCCAACAGAACTTTAGAGTTTCAGAGACAATACTCCTTCAAAAATGAGCATGTGGTAACAGTTTTCCACCTGCTCAACAAAGGCAACAAACTCAAGTTCCCAGAGGTTAGACGCCCAGATGAAGTAGGACAAATGAACGATCCTAACTATTGTCTTTTCCATAGGATGGTTCATCATTCTACTTGCAAGTGCAATGTCTTTAAGGACAAAATTCAAGCGCTGATTAAAGCTTTGACTCTGAAGTCGGAATATAAAAAGGCCATTGCCTAACTCCTATCCTGAAAAAGAGTATGGAGGTAGTGAACTCTACTTCCAAAAGTCATGGGTCCCCTATAAACGGTTGAAGCAATGGGACTCAAGCCAGTCAAGGCTAAAGGCAAGTCTTGCAATGTCTCTTGTAGCAGATTACACCGCACCAGCAACTCCTCTCAGCAGCTCTGAAGAGAAGATAACTGCTATTTGATAGCCGACAGGCATGAGGTCTGGCAAATAATACTTGTGACAGTACAACCAGACCGCCGATGAGACACAACAGCTAACGACATCGGGAAACAAGCAGGTGGTTGGAATATGTCATTCCACCAACCAAATGGAGACAACCTTTCATAGTAGAGATAGTCTACTCGAGTTGAGCTTATCGCCTAGCGAATCCAAACAGTGATACACTCCTGATGATAATCAATGACAAGTGCTATCCATGATCATGTTAACATTATACTTCTGATCCAAGAAGTACTATACATGATCATGTTAACACCACACCTCTGATCATCAAGTCGGGCTCGTCTGACTGTGTCATTTCCTCAAGGAGACCCTTTTCCCAGGTGGAATAAATGTCAGCCATCTCTGTATTCTTCTTTTGGAAAATCTGTTCGGCGTCACGGTGATCTTAAATGAGCCAAATTCATCGAAGAAGGTGTTTTCACATTCATGTTTAGATTCGCTGATCAGCTGTGAATAGAGTCTTGATTATGATGAACAAAAGTGAAACTCCATAAGGAATCTCGATTTACTCGATAGATTCCCTATGAAGTTTGTACTCCATATCTAGGCACGAAGATCAGCTGAGAACCAGAGTCTTGATGAACAAAAGGTGACGCTCCATGAGGAATGTCGATTTACCCGACAAATTTACCATAAAGTTTAGATTTAACTCTTTAATCTCCTATGAGATTTTGGAGGTTACTAGTGGAATATAGAAATGTTCACTTCATGTGACACGATCTGAAACCTTCGGTGAATAAGGCTAGAGAAAAATATTAGCGACTAAGCCCAATATAAAATCCTCAACAACTCATCATGCTGAGGGGAATAGCATGTGTAACGCCCCGATCCGGCGGGTACGGAGACGTTACTGCGACGTATATACGTAGGTCAGAAATACCCTCACGTATATACGCTAAGCATCAGTACAGGCAAGAATCAGAGTACGGAAGCACGTGGTGCATTATACATTCCAACATAAGAGTACAATTACAAAGTTATCACAAGATGTGACAAATATTACAAGAATATTACATCACCAATATGGCGCAATTGCGAGAATACAAAGGATGGTACAAGTATGAACAGTACGAATGAAGCTCAGAGTCATAACAGGAAAACTCTAGAGCCGAGCAAGGGGGCCTGGAAGAATGGGGCTCTGGACGGTCTGCTGAAGATCCACGCTACCGCTGCGCCACTCTGATTAACACCTGGGAGAATCCACACGCTCCAAGCTCCATGACCTGGACATGAGGATCCAGAGGAGTCAGAACTTCCCGGCGAGTGGTGATGCAAAAGCCAGATGGCGAGTATAGATAAGCACACATGTATTGATAAATCTGGATCATAAACGTGAAAACCATGTCGTAGGCACAGGCATACAGGAGCAAGTAGATATACAGCAATTGATATCAAGTAGGAAAGACTCATAGTATGATTAGATAAGAGCAGGGGACTAATAGATAGAACACAGGTGATGAAGCAGGAAGTAAGTAGGCATAGTATAATAATCATAAAACCGAAAATCCGAAGTAAAATCTGATACAAGCAAACATGGCAAGGCATACTACGGATTCATAGCTGGCATCTTTTATTATTATTATTACTCGTCTTACCCTAATGTCTAGATATGTGAACTAGCGTCCCAGCGCACATATATCCATATCTGAGTAAAGCAAGATTGTTATTGGAAACAAACGGGGGTATCAACGAACAATGTTTACAGTGGGTCCCGTGCATGCCCGGGACCACGGTCCAGGACGTTCCGTACTGGTGCTCAGAACCAGCCGCAAGGTGTACAGGAGGGTCTTATGGAATGCCCTTATCAAGATGGTACTAGGAAGGAGGGAGCCAGCACTCCCCTCGGTCGCCTGGAGGCCCACAGGTCAGACCGGAAGTTTTAGTTGCACAACATGCCTAGTGCCACTGTAAACGCGAACATATATTGATAGCCGCAAGTTTCCCCCGACCCGATGCAAGTTGTTCCTTTTTATGATTTATTATGTAGTTATTAATATACGGGAATAGCAGGTACAAGACATGATCAGGAGTTCAGGAGTACATAAGTACTGCAAATTCAGGTCACTGTATACATAATACAGGATAACAAGTACAAGATTCAAGTCACTGTATGTAATACAGGACAACAAGTATAGTATTCCCGTAAATGTGATAATCACAGGTCAAGTATTAATATGTCAGGGGGTAAGTGATAAGTCATGTCATAATAAGAAGCAAGTGTCAAGTTGTAAGTCGTGTGTCAGGTGATGACACATCAGTTGTCAAGTGATACAGACAGGTGTCAGGTATTAGCATGTAGATGATAGGTATCAAGCAAAAGCATGTCAAGTGTTAACATATCAAGCATGTACTTGATAAGTGATAGAGTAATAGCTGAGCACAATCAAGCAGAGCTGAGCAAGCTGGAGCGAAGCTAATGTACAACACTAAATTCTATCACGCTCCGCGTGGTTACCGCTCGCAGCGTAGCTAGACACACATGCCGTAGTAAGCGTATGAACGCTATACTACTGCTCACGGGAAGCCATGCTCACGGGGTAATTACACTCGAACGGAGTAAGCGGTAAAGTGTTGACGCTAGGTTCGCCTACCAGGCGTAGCATAGAGAAAGTCTGAGGACTTTAAACCTCAAAGGTTGTACCCAGAGGTTAGGGTACCTGCAGAGAAGGTGTTAGTTCTAGATACAAATACATAAGACAATCAAGTCGATCCGACGAAGCAGGAAAGCCAAGAGGAAAGCGAGAAAACTCGCCTAAGTCTTTAGAAAATACAGTGAAATCTCCGATCTCCGGAATCTAGGAAATCAACGCGTCAACGCGTTAGAGAGAAAGTGAGAGCTAGAGAGAGAAGTCCACGGAGAGAGAGTGTACAGGGAGACGCGGGTTTGAGAGTGAGACGCGAGGGTCACAGACGCGGGAGTCGCGTCGTGTAGATGCCACAAACGCGAGGTTCAAGACCCGCGTTCAAGTTAGGACACGAGAAGAACGGGGACGCGGACATGGGTTCCGCGTAGCGTTAACACGAGAAGAACACAGACGCGGGCATGAGCTTCGCGTCGTGTTGACACGAGAAGGACACAGACGCGGGCATGGCTCCTCGTTGCGTAGATGCAAGAACGCGAAGGCCGCGTTATACAAATGTCAAGAACGCGAAGATTCACGTTAAGAAATTGCTTGGACGCGGGGTGAGATCCGCGTCAGTAATCAACAAAGAGAAAGAGAGAGACAGGAAAAGAGGGAGAGTGGGGGGAACACAAGTTTTTGGAAAGAAGGGGGAGACGCAAGTTTTTGGTCTCCCCAAGTTTTGGGAGAAAAACAGTGAAGGAAAGAAAAAGGAAAGGAAAAGAAAAAAGAAAAGAAAGAAAGAAAGGAAAGAAAAGAAAGAAGAAGGGAAGAGGGGATGATGGCCGGCGATGGCCGGTGGTCACCGGCGGCGGCCGGAGTTGGCCGGAGACCGGTAGCCCAAGCGATATGTGGGGGGTGCAAGTCTAGTTCAAAATGGATTTTTGGAGTTTTGAAAATGGTGGTTCGGAGAGCGACGAGTAGGTCCGTTGGAAAGAGAATGACGAGGAGAAGAAGATGGTGTGTTTGATGGTGATCAAGATGGAGTATGTGGTGGTGGAGATGGTGGAGAAGGTGGTGGTGGAAATGGGTTGTTTGGTGGAAAGAGAGGAAGAAGAAGGTGGTGAAGTTGTTGTTTGTTGTTGGAAATGGAGGAGGAGATGGAGGGGAGAAAGGTGGAGAAGTTGGTGGAGATGGAGGTGGAGTTGGAGGGTGGATGGCCGGCCAAAGAGAAGGCTTGGCTACTGTTTTTGGGCTGCCATGGTTCGTTGGCTGCTGTTGGAGAAGAAGGAAGAGAAAAAATGGAAGAGAGAAGGAGTGGGGGAGTTATATAAAGGGAAAGTTTAAGATTATTACAAGTTGCCATTGACATTCATATTAAATGAAACATGCGTTTCATTCAAAGGAAATGGGCTGCGTCCCCATCCAACAAAGACTCGCGTCTGGCAATTGCCCAGACGCGAGGATGAAAACTCGCGTTTGGGAAAAACGCGAATACTGCGTTTACAGAAAGGACAAAAGTCAGATTTGACTTGAAGGACGTAACATTAAATGCAGTATGGAGAGGATCACTGCATTAAATGTTGAATCCAGGTTGGTGAAACTCGCGTCTAGCGAGGAGAGAGAAAAATGGAAAAAGAGAAAAGTGAAATATCTGGATAAAATTCCGGTATCTGGGAAAACACCGAAAACTCCGAAAAAGGCAAAAAAATAAATTAGCTTGGAAAGCTTCCCAAAAATTCTCAAAAATAATAAATATTATACAAAGATTTTTAGTGAAATCAGTTTTCAGAAATTCAATCACATTTTCAAAATAAAAATTCTGAAGTCAACCGTCAATACTAGTCTATACCGGGTCGGCCAGATTTTGATAAAATCTGAAAAATCTCAGAAAATGCCAGAAAGGAGAAAACATAATTCTAAGAAGTAATATGAAAGCAAAATTTAGAAATTTGATTCCAATTGCAAACTAAAATTCTTGGAATCAACCAGCGATACTGGCCGACACCAAATCCAGTGGAATTTTGATAAATTTAGAAAATTCTCAGAAAAAGAATTTAGATAGAAAATGTGATTTTAAGAAGTTACAGGAAAGCTGTTTTTAGAATTTCAAATCCGTTTGTAAATTAAAAATCCGAGAATCGAGCAACGGTATTTGTCAACCCCGGTTTTTGAAGAATTTCAATTTAATTCAGGAAAATTCCAGAAAATCATAAAAAATCCAAAATATTAGAAAATGATGTTTGAAACTAAAATCAGTCAAACTGAATACCAGAAAGTCTAAATCGAGTAACACTCTAGGATCGGTCCTCCGGTTCAGACTTGGGCTGACTCCGAGTTCACGAATCCGAATCCATGACAAAACGTTCATATAGATAACTCATAATACAAAACAAATACAGGAAGTAAATCGAAAAAATACGATCAGAAAATATGAATACGCAACTAAGTACGTATTCGGGGAGCGGGGTGTTACACTCCATCCACCTTATAAAAAAATTGCGTCCTCGCAATTTCGATAAGGGAAGATGAACACAGAAAGGATAGGAATGAAGATTATGCCAATCAAGATATGAATAACTATGAGCTATTCTTCCTAATCGACTGTACGGTAAACTCAGGACTGAGACATCTCTGCCCTTCTGTCGTATATATACATCCTCTGACGGTGCCGTAATAATACTGATCTGATGTCTGCTTATAAAAGAACACTGCCAGAACTTCAAAAGACTAACCCATTCTGAACAATATAAAGTGAGCTGACTTGGTGAGATAATCAATAATACTTCAATCAGACTGCGAACCAATGCTGATGAAATCCATAGAAATCCGTAGTGCTGAAATCCATAATATGAAATCCTGCATGGCATGATGTTGTCCTTCTGCAGTAGAATCACTGATGTGCTGCATACATACTAATCCCCCGAGAATAGACCAGAATACCCAAGGTAAGGAAAATCCTGATAATACTGAATATAAATCAAGAAGACCAATAATTAAGAATTTCAGCATACTGGGCATTGCTAACTCTGAAAGACATAGCCAAGAATATAGAATAACCCTGAAGAATTCTAGATACTGACTTCTGAATGATAACCCGACTGTAGATGAAACATGTAGAAGATATCTGAGCCCTGCAAGATTGGTCGAATGGATCATTGACAAGGATCATGGCGATAGCTCAGATACAACGGTAAAATCATGTTCAGCGGATCCATGAAAACACGCTAGGCAGAAGAAATCTGAGGAACGGGCTAGAGTGCTAAGCACTGAAGGAACTAGCCACGGGCAAAGCAGGCCTAGGTGAAGCTATCACGTAGCACAGCTCAGGTGTTAAGCATTAGGGTGCGGCGAAGCTAACGCTCTGCGAGGCTCGCATATGGCGAAGCTCACGCGGCGAAGCCAGCGCGTAACACAACGCTAAATGCTAAGTACCAGGGCTGTCTTCTGAATAACAACCTGACTACTGAGTCCCGAATGCTGTCTTCTGAATAACAACCTGACTACAGACCAGCTCTGAGAATACCCGAGTCCCATAAACATAGTTGAAGAAATCATGATCGCTATTGGAGTAATAAAAATAGAAAATACCATAACTTTGTCTGCCAGAAGTCCTGATCTGAAATACTGTTATATACTGACACTCTCATGTAATGATACAGTTTATCTGATTATATAAGCGATGACTACTCCGCTTGATCTACAGGTCTCCCATGCTGTATCCATAAATACAAGAATATAACGCGAGGCCGAAGATCTGTCCAATATAAGACAATGTGATGTACCAGAGTCGAGGAATGCCAGAACATAATGAGAGCAAAGCACATCTGTCCCGCTGTTACCTCTCCAGTCTACGCATATCTTAAGTTGGCATAAGGATTACGAAAATTAGAATAGCAAAAATAGAAGAGATAGGAATCTGAAATCACCTAGAGGGGGGGTGAATAGGTGATATGGCTAATCTAGAAACTAAATGCGGAAGCTAAAAACTAATTTGCAACACACTTAATACAACCAACGAGTGTAGCCGAATTCCACGTGAAGGGCTCTGGACTAACTCCTCTTGATTCCCCTAAATAAGGGTTGAGGTGCTATATGAAGCTCTCGTGGTTAAGTATAAGTGAGGCATGTTGACTGATTTTTTCTGCACACAAAAATAAGGATATTAAATTTAGAAATAGTAGTGTGAGGTTCAGTTCTAATCCGCGGTAGCAAGGCTATGCGGGTCGTGATCCTCAAGGAGGGACTGCGATGGAAGCGTTAAGCAAGTTAATCTCTAAAATTTATCTTTTTTTAGTTAATTGTCACGATGGTATTTACAATGAGTTGTGGTATTTACAATGGATCGAAGAAAAGAATATGGAGAGAGATGGATTTAATCTACAAAAAAGAAATAAAAGAAGAAAAGAAAACTTACTTGAGTTGGAGAAAATAAGTGAAAACCTAATACTTTCTACCGTTTTTCGGAGGCGTTGAACGTATGAACCTTGGGATCGAACTCAGTCCGTTGTCGCATTAGGTCATCAAGCCTTGGGCAAGCATGAGTTGATACGCCTCGAGGAGGAGAACATCGCCATGGAATATCGTTGGAACCCCGATCTTCGGTATACTTATGGTTCGGTAATCGCTTGCATGCTCATCACCAATCACAGAGATGAAAAGAGAAAAAGAAATAGAAAACAAGAATAAAGTAAAACATAGAAATAAGAAACAAAACAAAATAATACCTTTATTGCTTTAATCCATGGCAGAGAAGAGAAGATACATCAGTGTCACCCTCAATATAATCATCTCTCTCTCTCTTTAAAATAAAAAGAAAAGAAAATCTAACTACAAAGGAAGAAACCCTAGAAAAAACCTAACTTTGGCCCTTGGCTCGCCTCTGGACGCTGGACACCCTGTACGTTGCACTTTGCAGGGATATTTATAATGCAGAAGGTAGTAGAGTCCAGAATGAAGTCCTCCACGAAAACCTGTCCCTGGATAACTCTGAAATGCCGCGGAAACGCGGCTTTTGCCGCGCCTCCGCGGCAATCTGGTGGCTTCTGGCCACGCGCTTTGGCGCGTGGCCTCTCCTGGTCCGTCCCTGTGGGCTTCTGCTTCTGGAATTTTAATCCTGGCCTTTTAAATCTGGATTTTCGAGGTAACTTGGTAATCAAGTTACTCTTAATCCAGATTTCTTCAAATTTTCTTCCACGAAATTCCTTCTCATCTTTGGCTTTTATGCTCATCCTGCAAGAGTTTAGGGTTGGGTAGAATTCTATCCTTCCCTCAACTTTAATAATTGCAACTTTAGCCCTTGCATAATTGCACTTTGACAATTGATATTTGCACTTTGACTCTTGGGCTTCAAATATGGGCTTGGATCTGGGCTTTTGGGCTCTTTAGGCTTTATTTATTGCTAAAATAACAATTCGAGGCCTGCACACAATAAATAATAAAATATTAATAAATGTGCATTATAATATGAATAAATGTGCAAATGTGACGGTATATATGATGATAAAAATGCACTTTTGACTACCAATCACACCCCCACACTTATCTTTTTGCTCGTCCTCGAGTAAAAACAAAGAAAAAGAAAAAGTAAATCTAACCTAACTCACTTTCGTAGGAATCACGATTGCACTTAGCACGTGCAACAAGCCGTTAAACCTCTAGGTTACCCTAGAGGACGAGTGTTGTCTCGTGAGGGTTTTCAGTGGATTGCACCCACAAAATCCATAAAAAGGAAAATATTTGAATTATTATTGAAGAGACTAAGTAGTCTATAAGTTTTAGGATCCTCATTTTTATTCATTCTTCAGACTTAGTCTTTATAAAGTAAATTGTTATCCATTTTAGGTAAGGATTAAAATTGAATTTCTAATATAGTCTTTTTCGTTACCAAAAGTCATACGCACCCTCGTGAATCTAGGAATTCCTTAACTTGGACTCTCATGCCTCTATATTATTTTTATAACATCATCTAATTTTCTTTCGTGTAAGTATCAAGGCTTCTTGAGGCCCTCATACCTAACTAATTGACTATTAGATGTGTTAATATATTTATTTTTTTTTATTATTATTATTTTTTTTTTGGCATGTATAACTCATCTAATTTTCTTTCGTATAAGTATCAAGGCTTCTTGAGGCCCTCATACCTAACTAATTGATTATTAGATATGTTAATACATATATTATTTTTCTTAGTCTTCTTAGGCTTTCTAATCCACCCATGTAACGAACTTAAAGTCGATGACTCCCAAACCGGTTGGCTTTAGGGCACCAGGTGAGAAAACACCCCGCGGACTCAAATTCGAGTGAACTAGGCCCCAAAACTAAGGACTTTATTTTATTTACTCACCTTTAGGCATGAATACTTATGCTTCTTGAGGCACATGTATCAGCTTAATTGGTGAATTATTTTTTTTCTTTTTTTTATTATTATTATTTTTTTTCATGAGGCACAAGGTCTTTGTCTTAGAATCCTAGATATGCATTTGGTATGCACATTTCATTAAGGTAAAAATCAAGACTAATTATTTATTCAATTTCTCTCCTATACCTAAAAATTAAACAATTTATTTATTTTGACCAAGTTTTTAGAAATCCTAATCATGATTTTCCTAATCCTTAAAACTAACTTAGATTTCTTTCAAAAAATAAGTCAAAATATTTCCTTTTTATAACATTTTTTTTTAAATTTTTTTTTTTTTTTTTTTTTTGCAAATTTTGTTAGTATCTACTTATGTTAGTATGTTAGTAAAGCCCACCCCCACACTTATCTCATGCATTGTCCTCAATGTATGAATGAATGCATATATGCATGAAACTGAACAAGGGAAGGCGGAAAATTACCTTAGGGTGGTGGTTCCGGAGGTGGTCTAATTGGTCCACGAAATGCGGCCCAATCAAGATAACAGATAATTTGGTGGAACCCACCAGAAACTTTCCTTACATAACCCACTAAAATATATGTATAATCATTTTTTAGAATTTTCACTCCATCAAATTTCCAAATTTCATAATAAATTTCAGAGTTAATTGTCTCAACCTCCTTGTCCCAAAATGGAGAATGAAAGGATGGAATTATTGACTTGGACATTATAGGTGCGGGAACGAATACCGACTCAGGGAAGATGCTCAAATCAAGTAAGGGCTCAGGAGTCTGGCTAGGTTCAAGAATTGGGTCCAAGTCAAGAAATTGAAACTCAAGTCCACAATCTTCTTCCCACAATGGAATGTGACTCAATGGTGGTGATTCAAGTTCAGGAATGATAGATGTGGGAATCAAAACTGTCTCTAAAATATTACCTAAGTCGGGTAACAAAACAGGAGTCAATAATGATTCAGGAATTTGAACTTTATCATTGATTTGAGAATCTAGGTCACATTCAAGTTCTAATTCGGGAAAGTAAAAACTTGCCAAATTATCAGAATTTGAAGTTTCGGCAAGTTCACAAGATGGTACTGAATTAGAAACTTGTTGTTCCAAGCAACTTGGTTCGTCGGCTCTAATCAAGTGGTCATCGATATCAGAATCAGCCGGCCGGTGTAAGCATTCCACCATCAAATCTATGTCATGATCACGGGCTAATTTAGCCTCAGTCATGGCAGCTAGCATCCCTTCATAGTCGATAGGTGGATCATATTCTGATTGGACTTGAAAATAGGACGGGTAATCGTGATAAATTTGTGAGTCGGTGGACTCACGTATCATCATGTCTAAAATTGATGGTGATTTTTGCTTGGACTCATTCCTACTCATCATTTCCAAGATAGATGGATTTCTATTCTGAATGGGTGGATCTGAGTATGAATTTTGGGAAGATGTGGACTAGATGGATATGAAGGACAATTAGGTTGAGAATTAGACTCGGGGGACTCGAAACCCCATGAACTCTGTGACGAGTTGAAATTATTATGAAGATTATAGTCATAAGATGGAGTGTGTGGGTTATATTCATTCGGATAAGACCATTCCGGCACACTAGATTGGTCAAAGTTAGGGTATGCCGGGTTGGTAATATCTGAATAATAGTTAGGGGTGTAATATGGATTAAAATTGGAATTATTATTATATGCCATATCACACCAACACAAACAAAACAAATAAACAAACACAAAGAAAAATTCTAATCTAAGTTAGGGTAGACCTATGACCTAGACGACTCCTAACTGGTTAGACTGTCCACGGGAGGTCGGGTGCAGACTTTGACCACAAGTTAATCAGCCAGGTCAGGGCAAGAATGGTGGGAGGTTTTCCGTCAAAAACGTTCCTTAATTAAATAACCACCAATCTTCGGGCTTTCGGCCCTCAATCCCCTTCCTAGACACTGATTTGGCAAGAGTCAACTTCCAACACTGTTCCCCCTTAGGATAATCTCCTATTGAGTCCGAGATGTCCCTAGGGCCAACGTCTACTAATTTTTAAGTTAGGCTTGGGTTAGTGAGTGCTCGGGATATGATTTTTGGGCTAAGGAAGGGTGATGAAATCCCCACCTTATCTTGTTAATGGGTTATGCCCTTAAGATGAATTAGTGCAAGTGTACAAGATAAATAGATAAGAATCACTCAAAGCAGAAAATCAACCAAGAGATGAATCCTATTCTACATGCAATGCGTACGTACCTTGCCTCCAGCACTCTTCAACAGTAAATAAAAATAATTGAAAAGACACGTGCCTAATATGCAAACGTCTAATCAACTTTTAACGATTACAACCAATTTTTTTACTGTTGATTAAATTAGCAGGTATATGGTGAATAATACAGAAAGTTAAGTACTGCAGAAGCTTTATTTTGCAGAGCTGAAGAGCCTGCAGAAAATTGGTTAGGAGTCAACTCCTTTGTGCCGCGTTTGCGCGGCTTTTGCCGTGGGAACGCGGCACTCTGGAGGGATCCTGGGCTCTGCTTTCTTGAGCAGAGTCCCAGGTCCACTTATATGTCACTGCAGTTGCCAAAATATTGTTTCTTCACCTGTAACCTGCAACAGAAAAGAATAAAGAATAAGTTAATAATTAAAATTTTTTTTTGTTTTAGAGATAACTTACCGTCCCTCCCCGCAACGGCGCCAATTTGTTGACTGATTTTTCCTGCACACAAAATAAGGATATTAAATTTAGAAATAGTAGTGTGAGGTTCAGTTCTAATCCGCGGTAGCAAGGCTATGCGGGTCGTGATCCTCAAGGAGGGACTGCGATGGAAGCGTTAAGCAAGTTAATCTCTAAAATTTATCTTTTTTTAGTTAATTGTCACGATGGTATTTACAATGAGTTGTGGTATTTACAATGGATCGAAGAAAAGAATATGGAGAGAGATGGATTTAATCTACAAAAAAGAATAAAAAAGAAGAAAAGAAACTTACTTGAGTTGGAGAAAATAAGTGAAAACCTAATACTTTCTACCGTTTTTCGGAGGCGTTGAACGTATGAACCTTGGGATCGAACTCAGTCCGTTGTCGCATTAGGTCATCAAGCCTTGGGCAAGCATGAGTTGATACGCCTCGAGGAGGAGAACATCGCCATGGAATATCGTTGGAACCCCGATCTTCGGTATACTTATGGTTCGGTAATCGCTTGCATGCTCATCACCAATCACAGAGATGAAAAGAGAAAAGAAATAGAAAACAAGAATAAAAGTAAAACATAGAAATAAGAAACAAAACAAAATAATACCTTTATTGCTTTAATCCATGGCAGAGAAGAGAAGATACATCAGTGTCACCCTCAATATAATCATCTCTCTCTCTCTTTAAAATAAAAAGAAAAGAAAATCTAACTACAAAGGAAGAAACCCTAGAAAAAACCTAACTTTGGCCCTTGGCTCGCCTCTGGAACGCTGGACACCCTGTACGTTGCACTTTGCAGGGATATTTATAATGCAGAAGGTAGTAGAGTCCAGAATGAAGTCCTCCACGAAAACCTGTCCCTGGATAACTCTGAAATGCCGCGGAAACGCGGCTTTTGCCGCGCCGCCGCGGCAATCTGGTGGCTTCTGGCCACGCGCTTTGGCGCGTGGCCTCTCCTGGTCCGTCCCTGTGGGCTTCTGCTTCTGGAATTTTAATCCTGGCCTTTTAAATCTGGATTTTCGAGGTAACTTGGTAATCAAGTTACTCTTAATCCAGATTTCTTCAAATTTTCTTCCACGAAATTCCTTCTCATCTTTGGCTTTTATGCTCATCCTGCAAGAGTTTAGGGTTGGGTAGAATTCTATCCTTCCCTCAACTTTAATAATTGCAACTTTAGCCCTTGCATAATTGCACTTTGACAATTGATATTTGCACTTTGACTCTTGGGCTTCAAATATGGGCTTGGATCTGGGCTTTTGGGCTCTTTAGGCTTTATTTATTGCTAAAATAACAATTCGAGGCCTGCACACAATAAATAATAAAATATTAATAAATGTGCATTATAATATGAATAAATGTGCAAATGTGACGGTATATATGATGATAAAAATGCACTTTTGACTACCAATCAAGGCACACAAACAACCAAGCATATAAGATATAGGCAATATGAAATAATGCAAGGCACAACACAAGCAATATATGATATGAATGATGTGAATGATGCACAACACAAATAAAGGAGAGAGAGTTTAGAGATAATGGATCAAACGCAAACACAAAGATATGTTTCGAGGTTCGAGCCCCTATCTCTACGTCCCCGCCTTCACCGAGAAGGATTTCCAATCCACTAAAGGAGAACCGAACTCCTCTCTCAACCTTACAATGCCACCGAGGCAATACAACCACAATCCACCTCTACCGAAGAGGGATAAGGCCCGTAGCCAACAATCAAACTCAATCACCTCTACCGAAGAGGGATACAAACCAATACCACTCCGATCAACCTCTACCAAAGAGGGATACGACAATACAATGAGGGTTTACAACTTGGAGGCTTAATCAACCTCAAACACTTCTCTTTTTCCACAAACAAAAGATCCTAAATAGACTAAGATAGAAGATATAGCTCAAGTGGATATCAAGGTGTTTTTGGAAATCAAGTAACAAAGAAAAACTACTTGGGAAATCTCTTGTAGATGATAGAAGTGAAAATTCAAAACAATATCCCAAAAACCTAGTTTTCTTTGATTTTTCAAAACCCTTGAAAAACAATAAAGATGAAATCTTTAAGCTTTAAAACTCTTTTGAAAACAGTATAAAACACTAGGAAAACTGGAATTTTTCTCTTGTCAAAACCTTGGCCAAAATCCCAAAGAAATGGGGTTTATATAGGCCAAACAAAAAACTAGCCGTTAGGCTGAATTGTCAACCTGACAGGCTTGCGGTCGACCGGCCGGTCGACCGCCAACGGTCATAAATATGACCGTTGGGCAAACCGGTCGACCTCCCGGTCGACCGCCCAGATACAGAGAGCAAAGCTCTCTGGTCCGGTCGACCGCCCGGTCGACCGCCCAGATACAGAGAGTAAAGCTCTCTGGTCCGGTCGACCGAGCGGTCGACCGGCCCACTGTGCCAGCAGACGTGCACAGACCTGTGCACGTCGGTCGACCGCCCGGTCGACCGGATCCTGGCTCGATCGACCGTGCGGTCGACCGACCTGGCCTGTCAGCACAGTTCTGGGTCAGAAACTGGGTCAGAAAAACATGTTAAAATATTTCTAAAAATCTCATAAATCTTGTAAAAATACACAAAAATAGTTTTATCATTTTACATTGATATATAAACATGTGATAAAGATTTCAACTCAAATATCAAGTATATGAAACCATTTTTGTGTTTTATCATTTTTATCAAAACCAAAACATGTATTTTATCAAACTTGGATTTTTCAATACATGAATAGGATAGTCAAAATAAGTTTGTCTATGAAGTTTAAGCATGCATGTATAAATAGAATACATCTACTATACATAAACTAATTAAACTTGTTTTGATCAACTATTCATGAAAAGAAATATTGGTTAAGCCAAAAACGAAAAACCAATATCCAAACATAAAACGTGTGTGTGTTGTGCACTTGAGCATATCAACTATACTAAGCTTTACAAATGGATCTAAACACACTAAACACTAGGATACCTAAGTCTTCTTGACGATCTTCATCTTCAAGTCGACTTGGTCCAAACTCCATCCACCGAGCTTGACTCCAACGAGTGCTAAACAAGATCTTGATGCTCGGGCTCTGGAAACAACATGTGAAAGCTTCTGGATCACGGAGTTTTGGAGCAATCACCAACTAATATCTTGATTAATGATCTGAAACTAAAATCACAAGATTATTAGTAAACATAACTACATGAGTTAATCATCATCAAAACTAGAGAGGAAGGCCTCCGGGCCAACAATCTCCCCCTTTTTGATGATGACAAAACTCATGGAGTTATATATGCATGGATTAAAGTTAAGCTTCAAAGAAGCTCCCCCTTAACTCATGCATAAACAAATAAACATAAATACACAATGAATTATGAAACATGAAATATGCATAGGTTTGCATAAACAATAAAAGGCTCTAGATACCAATGAAATTTTCAAAAACAAATAAACATGCTCTAGATACCAATTAAACTTAATATATGCAAAACATAAATATGCATATAAAACTCAACATCTTTAAACTTAATATATGCAAAAACATAAGCATGCATATAAAACTCAAACTCAAAATCTTTCTCCCCCCTTTTGTCAATCATCAACAAAGGGGTAAAAATCAAAACAATAAATTTTTCTCCCCATTTTGGTCGAAACAAAGAATCAACAAAAGGTAAAAAAATAAAATAATAAAAACAGTGTGTTGACCCTTTTTGTCTAAAACAAAAACAAAGTCAATAAGGGGTGACATTAAACATGATACCAATTAAAAAATATGTCAATGAAGTGCTTCTTGATACCATTTTAAAAAATGAAAATAACATCTTGATACCAATTGAAATAATTGTTCATTTTAAACATATGATATCAATTGAAATTATTATTTTCTATCATAAAGTAAGGGAATAAAATACCAATTGAAAACTAAAATATGAGTTTTCTCCCCCTTTATGAAAAACCAACTAAAAACATGCATAAGCTTGTTTAAGGATACCAATTGAAAACTAATCAATTGAAACATGATATTCATTTAAACATACAAGCTTAAGCATAAACAAAATATATATGTATGAAAAATTTTAATACCAATCGAAATTGATACTATTGGAATTGAAAGCATACATACATACAAACATATATGAGTATACAAGAAAGGTCAAAATTGATACCAATTGAAAGAATCCAATGATACCAATTGAAACAACAATAATATCAAAGTATAACTCATATAACCTATCCTCCCAGTCATGTTCAAGTTTAAAATGATTTTCATTATAAAGCATACATGAGCATGATCGCCCATCCAACCGCCCGTGCAAGGTAGGAGTTTTCAAAAATAGGTTTAAAAATAATGTGTGTTTGAAAATCTCTACCATAATGAAGAATACGAACTAGTTAAATGGAAAAACTTGTTAACTAGTACGAAATCCTTCAAGTAAGGAATAAAACACAATATTTTTCATGAGACAAGAAATCCACATGATATCCAACACTCAAGTCAATGAAGCATAAATATGACTCATGAAAACTAAATATGAGTAAACAATAAATGTGAGTGTACAAATAATATGTGAAACACAGGATCATGAAAATGTGCATTCAAGCTCAATATTCCTTAAAACATGAAATTATTTAATCTTCAAGGCATATGTATGTCTTATACAAACTAAAGTATACATACATATCCAAACACAACGAGTCCACAAAGATATATGCATGAAGGTACGTGGCTCAAAAGGATATACATGTATATCTAATAGTTTGGACAAGATAGACATATACATGAAGTTAAACATAAATTCATAAAACAAATTCAAAAATGGGAATACAAGTTTAAAATGCATGAATCATCAAAACTAGACTATACTAGCACATCTAATGGTTCAAATAAGCATTCAAGCACAAACATATATAAATTTATTTGTGACCCACTATACGCACTAGTATATACCTAGTCTTAATGAAAACTAACATTCAAACATATATTCAACACATGAAGCATCAAACAAGGCATAAATCATCATGATAAATCTTAAACATGATTATTATGTAAATCCACATGTTATTAGAGCTATGATAAACATGATAGCTAAACAAAGGCGAGAACACTAAAATAATGGTCCATTTTAAACATGGGTGTCTCAAAGGCTATACATGTATGTCAAGGGTCTAATAAACATGGCATTTTCATAATAATCTACAAACAATAAAACATGCTATAAACAATGATATGAAAGCATGTAAACATAAATAGGAGTAAAGGACTGTTACCAAAACCGAAGAGGCAACTCTCCATGTCTCCAAAACATGGTGGTCCTCCCACCAAACATCCCTTGAAAGTGATGCATCCAAAATGTTTCCTTTAAGCTTGGAACGCATCCACTCCAAGGTACCGCTACTCTCACGTCATGCGAGAGCCCACACCTACATCAAACATAAGAGGGGTGGTCTTTGGTACCCATACTCTTTTGGGTCCATGGGGGTTAGTACCTTCTCTAACCCAAACAAAATTATTTGCTAAATTTACATCATGTAATCTATCAAAGCAAAATTTAGCAAGGTGGCCCTTACGTTCACAATGTGTACAAGTGTACACATGAGCATACATAGTGTGATGGTGTCCGTGAGGAGCATGTGTATGTCGTGGAGGGTGTGCATGAAAAGATGGAACTTGTTTCTTTCGAAACAAAGATTCCAAACGTGTATGGCTCTTGGCACAATGGCTCAAAGTGGAGCCCAAACAATCTACACTTTTCTTAAGCATGGATATATCTTTTTCAATTAAAGAAGAGGTGGCACATGCAATAGATGAAGTGTGTGATACTACGCTAGCATGGCAAACATGTGCATCAATCCTATTTTGCAAAGAAACATTTTTCTTTAAACAAACATTTAAATCATTTGAAATGGAAATTATTTTATTTTTCAAAGCAACATTCTCTTTTATAACAAAATCAACTTTTGAAGATAAAAACTCATTTTTCTTCAACACATTATCACAATCATTTTTATTTTTCAAAAAATTATTTTCTTTTAGTGCAAGATCAAGTTGAGATCTTAATGAATCCCTTTCATTATAGACCTCAACCTTCTCTTACAAAACCTTGTCAAGTTTAGAATGCAAACTTTTATTTTCTTTATTAAGGCCTAGACTTTTCTTTTTCAAAATGTTATATTTTTCAATCAATTTTTCACAAAAAATTGAAAGTTCTTCATTCAAAGCATGTGCATCAACAAATTCATCACATGAAGAACTAGAATCAAAACTATCTAGTTGAGTTTTCGATTGTACCTCAAGGGAGTCATTCCCTTGGATCATATAGCATTGAGACTCAGATTCTCCACTAGATTCCTCCTCTTGTTGGATTTGCATTTGAAGCTTGGAGGTGGTGGTGGTTGTCAACTTGTTCCACACTGCAAAAGCGGAATCAAGATTAGAAACAAACATAAGATATTCTTTTGATAGCGTGCTTCTAATGGCCTCAAGGGCTTGTGCATTGGCCCCTATATGCTTGCTATCACTAAGGTAGGATTCCTTGGTAATGGCAAGGTGAACCTTATATCCTAGGGCTTGTAGGTAAATGGACATCTTAGTCTTCCAAACAACAATGTTGGAAGGGTCAAACATAGGTGGGGTCATGAAGTCCATGGATGTAAACTAAATGTGTGCAAGGAAACAAATGTGCAAATGCAAATGATAGATTAGCAAACAAGGATCTCACTCCTAGGTTGTTAAACATAAGTATTATGAGCGTAGGCTCTGATACCAATTGAAATCACCTAGAGGGGGGGTGAATAGGTGATATGGCTAATCTAGAAACTAAATGCGGAAGCTAAAAACTAATTTGCAACACACTTAATACAACCAACGAGTGTAGCCGAATTCCCCGTGAAGGGCTCTGGACTAACTCCTCTTGATTCCCCTAAATAAGGGTTGAGGTGCTATATGAAGCTCTCGTGGTTAAGTATAAGTGAGGCACACAAACAACCAAGCATATAAGATATAGGCAATATGAAATAATGCAAGGCACAACACAAGCAATATATATGATGTGAATGATGCACAACACAAATAAAGGAGAGAGAGAGTTTAGAGATAATGGATCAAACGCAAACACAAAGATATGTTTCGAAGTTTGAGCCCCTAGTTCTATGTCCCCGCCTTCACCGAGAAGGATTTCCAATCCACTAAAGGAGTACCGAACTCCTCTCTCAACCTTACAATGCCACCGAGGCAATACAACCACAATCCACCTCTACCGAAGAGGGATAAGGCCCGTAGCCAACAATCAAACTCAATCACCTCTACCGAAGAGGGATACAAACCAATACCACTCCGATCAACCTCTACCAAAGAGGGATACAACAATACAAGGAGGGTTTACAACTTGGAGGCTTAATCAACCTCAAACACTTCTCTTTTTCCACAAACAAAAGATCCTAAATAGATTAGGATAGAAGATATAGCTCAAGTGGATATCAATGTGTTTTTGGAAATCAAGTAACAAAGAAAAACTACTTGGGAAATCTCTTGTAGATGATAGAAGTGAAAATTCAAAACAATATCCCAAAAACCTAGTTTTCTTTGATTTTTCAAAACCCTTGAAAAACAATAAAGATGAAATCTTTAAGCTTTAGAACTCTTTTGAAAACAGTATAAAACACTAGGGAAACTGGAATTTTTCTATTGTCAAACCTTGGCCAAAATCCCAAAGAAATGGGGTTTATATAGGCCAAACAAAAAACTAGCCGTTAGGCTGAATTATCAGCCTGACAGGCTTGCGGTCAACCGGCCGGTCGACCGCCAACGGTCATAAATATGACCGTTGGGCAAACCGATCGACCTCCCAGTCGACCGCCCAGATACAGAGAGCAAAGCTCTCTGGTCCGGTCGACCGCCCGGTCGACCGCCCAGATACAGAGAGCAAAGCTCTCTGGTCCGGTCGACCGAGCGGTCGACCGGCCCACTGTGCCAGCAGACGTGCACAGACCTGTGTACGTCGGTCGACCGCCCGGTCGACCAGATCCTGGCTCGGTCGACCGTGCGGTCGACCGACCTGGCCTGTCAGCACAGTTCTGGGTCAGAAACTGGGTCAGAAAAACATGTTAAAATATTTCTAAAAATCTCATAAATCTTCTAAAAATACACAAAAATAGTTTTATCATTTTGCATTGATATATAAACATGTGATAAAGATTTCAACTCAAATATCAAGCATATGAAACCATTTTTGTGTTTTATCATTTTTATCAAAAACCAAAACATGTATTTTATCAAACTTGGATTTTTCAATACATGAATAGGATAGTCAAAATAAGTTTGTCTATGAAGTTTAAGCATGCATGTATAAATAGAATACATCTACTATACATAAACCAATTAAACTTGTTTTGATCAACTATTCATGAAAACAAATATTGGTTAAGCCAAAAACGAAAACCAATATCCAAACATAAAACGTGTGTGTGTTGTGCACTTGAGCATATCAACTATACTAAGCTTTACAAATGGATCTAAACACACTAAACACTAGGATACCTAAGTCTTCTTGACGATCTTCATCTTCAAGTCGACTTGGTCCAAACTCCATCCACCGAGCTTGACTCCAACGAGTGCTAAACAAGATCTTGATGCTCGGGCTCTGGAAACAACATGTGAAAGCTTCCAGATCACGGAGTTTTGGAGCAATCACCAACTAATATCTTGATTAATGATCTGAAACTAAAATCACAAGATTATTAGTAAACATAACTACATGAGTTAATCATCATCAAAACTAGAGAGGAAGGCCTCCGGGCCAACAGAATCATGAAATAGGGAGGTAAACACGGACGGACTAGGATTGGTGATGATAGTGCAATGAGAAGGATATGATATAGAGAATTTACCAACTCCCGGACATGCTAAAAATGGGGATAAATAGTTACGGTCAGTACCGGGTTCCCTTTTCAGATATTGAGCATCCTTTTCTGTTCTCACTCCATCAGTATACTGACATCCTCTTCAGTCAGATTATATGTTTGCCTCCTTCTACCATGTGCCCTAGCTCTTGATCTCTTTTGTGTATGACTCCATGCTGGATGCTGGGGGTGAAGCGAGGTTATTCTGCCAGTAGGTCCTGGATTCCTTCCCAATGGTGATACTGGATGAGTTGGTCTGATCAGTGCGATGTTCTCTGTTTCCTTGAACGGACAGTCACTTTTCAACTAATCTCTGGACCTGTATATGACATAATTCATAATCTTTCTGGCGGTTGTGTTTAGGTACCCGGCTTCAGACAATACCCACATGTCATATGTTGAGGGCAAGGTTGGAGGGATGGCTTAGCTAGTGGGGCATCCAGGGGTCTGGCTAAGTCTTCAACTTCCATCAACTGAGAGGGTCTCTTCGTCAACTTCATCTGCATCTCATCCTGATCCTTCTTTTCCAGGTCTGTTCTACTTTCCGAGCGATGGCAAAAAAAACTTGAGAATACTTCTTGGGCTGCTTGGGAATAAGAAACATCTTGATCCTCATATTCAGTTCTCACTAAAATCTTACTTGCTCGGTTCTCCTTGTCAGCCACCACGTAAGGCACCGACCGACTATGCCTTAGGAACTTTGCATCGTACTTATTTACAATTCAATTTTCTTACTGCAATTTGATAAATCGTTCCTTCATTTCTTTCTGAGCTATTACAGAGAAGAATCTTCTCATAAAAATCCTTCGAGAACTGGTCCCAAGTGATGAGCTTTTCCACTCTCGTTGCTTCCGCCAACCACCATATCTTAGCTACATCTTTCAACTGAATCTTGGTCATTTTCGCTTGGTTCTCGTCAGGGACCCGAGTTGACTTCAGAAGATCCGTCATGTTTATCGGCCACTGCTATGCATCCAGGGCTCCTCCATGTTCGAAAAGATTGTCGGCTGTAATTTCCTGAAATCCGACATGTTGCCTGGCTTCTGTTCCCGGAGTGCAACCAATGATTCTTGGTGCGGAACCTTCGTCTGTTCTTGTTAGTTTTTCATCATATTTTGTAGAAATTATCTCAAATCAATACTTCCTCCATTAGGGCCACTCTAAGAAGAACCAGACCGTTATGATTTTCCTGTCTTTTCATATCCGAGTTGGTTCAAGAATAACGAGAAACTGAAGTATGAAAGGATGGGAGAACTTCAGAATTCAAGGGTAAGATTATCAAGAGAGAATGGATAACTTTGTACTTACAGTTGGATTGTATAACCATGACTCATGCATTCCAGTTGCAAATTTCTTTACCATTAATTTGCCGACTGGTTGTACTGAGGATGTGAGAGCCTAGGCTCTGATACCACCCTGTAACGCCCCGATCCGGCGGGTATGGAGACGTTACTGTGACGTATATACGCAGGTCAGAAATACCCTCACGTATATACGCTAAGCATCAGTACAGGCAAGAATCAGAGTACGGAAGCACGTGGTGCATTATACATTCCAACATAAGAGTACAATTACAAAGTTATCACCAGATGTGACAAAAATTACAAGAATATTACATCACCAATATGGCGCAATTACGAGAATACAAAGGATGGTACAAGTATGAACAGTACGAATGAAGCTCAGAGTCATAACAGGAAAACTCTAGAGCCGAGCAAAGGGGCCTGGAAGGACGGGGCTCTGGACGGTCTGCTGAAGATCCACGCTACCGCTGCGCCACTCTGATTAACACCTGGGAGAATCCACACGCTCCAAGCTCCATGACCTGGACATGAGGATCCAGAGGATTCAGAACTCCCCGGCGAGTGGTGATGCGAAAGCCAGATGGCGAGTATAGATAAGCACACGTGTATTGATAAATCTGGATCATAAACGTGAAAACCATGTCGTAGGCATAGGCATACAGAAGCAAGTAGATATACAGCAATTGATATCAAGTAGGAAAGACTCATAGTATGATTAGATAGAGCAGGGGACTAATGGAATAGAACACAGGTGATAAAGCAGGAAGTAAGTAGGCATAGTATAATAATCATAAAACCGAAAATCCGAAGTAAAATCCGATACACAAGCAAACATGGCAAGGCATACTACGGATTCATAGCTGGCATCTTTTATTATTATTATTACTCGTCTTACCCTGATGTCTAGATATGTGAACTAGCGTCCCAGCGCACATATATCCATATCTGAGTAAACCTAGATTGTTATTGCAAACAAACAGGGTATCAACGAACAATGTTTACAGTGGGTCCCGTACATGCCCGGACCACGGTCCAGGACGTTCCGTACTGGTGCTCGGAACCAGCCGCAAGGCGTACAGGAGGGTCTTATAGAATGCCCTTATCAAGATGGTACCAGGAAGGAGGGAGCCAGCACTCCCCTCGGTCGCCTGGAGGCCCACAGGTCAGACCGGAAGTTTAGTTGCACACATGCCTAGTGCCATTGTAAACACGAACATATATTGATAGCCGCAAGTTTCCCCCGACCCGATGCAAGTTGTTCCTTTTTATGATTTATTATGTAGTTATCAATATACGGGAATAGCAGGTACAAGACATGATCAGGAGTTCAGGAGTACATAAGTACTGCAAATTCAGGTCACTGTATATATAATACAGGATAACAAGTACAAGATTCAAGTCACTGTATGTAATACAGGACAACAAGTATAGTATTCCCGTAAATGTGATAATCACATGTCAAGTATTAATATGTCAGGGGGTAAGTGATAAGTCATGTCATAATAAGAAGCAAGTGTCAAGTTGTAAGTCGTGTGTCAGGTGATGCACATCAGTTGTCAAGTGACACAGACAGTGTCAGGTATTAGCATGTAGATGATAGGTATCAAGCAAAAGCATGTCAAGTGTTAACATATCAAGCATGTACTTGGCAAGTGATAGAGTAATAGCTGAGCACAATCAAGCAGAGCTGAGCAAGCTGGAGCGAAGCTAATGTACAACACTAAATGCTATCACGCTCGGCGTGGTTACCGCTCGCAGCGTAGCTAGACACACGTGCCGTTGTAAGCGTATGAACGCTATACTACTGCTCACGGGAAGCCATGCTCACGGGGTAATTACACTCGAACGGAGTAAGCGGTAAAGTGTTGACGCTAGGTCCGCCTACCAGGCGTAGCATAGAGAAAGTCTGAGGACTTTAAACCTCAAAGGTTGTACCCAGAGGTTAGGGTACCTGCAGAGAAGGTGTTAGTTCTAGATACAAATACATAAGACAATCATGTCGATCCGACGAAGTAGGAAAGCCAAGAGGAAAGCGAGAACACTCGCCTAAGTCTTTAGAAAATACAGTGAAATCTCCGATCTCCGGAATCTAGGAAATCAACGCGTCAACGCGTTAGAGAGAAAGTGAGAGCTAGAGAGAGAAGTCCACGGAGAGAGAGTGTACAGGGAGACGCGGGTTTGAGAGTGAGACGCGGGGGTCGCAGACGCGGGAGTCGCGTTGCGTAGATGCCACAAACACGAGGTTCAAGACCCGCGTTCAACTTAGGACACGAGAAGAACGCGGACGCGGACGTGGGTTCCGCGTAGCGTTAACACGAGAAGAACACAGACGCGGGCATGAGCTCCGCGTCGTGTTGACACGAGAAGGACACAGACGCAGGCATGGCTCCACGTTGCGTCGATGCAAGAACGCGAAGGCCGCGTTATACAAATGTCAAGAACGCAAAGATTCGCGTTAATGAATTGCTTGGACGCGGGGGTGAGATCCGCGTCAGTAATCAACAGAGAGAAAGAGAGAGACAGAGAAAGAGGGAGAGTGGGGGGAACGCAAGTTTTTGGAAAGATGGGGGAGACGCAAGTTTTTGGTCTCCCCAAGTTTTGGGAGAAAAACAGTGAAGGAAAGAAAAAGGAAAGGAAAAGAAAAAAGAAAAGAAAGAAAGAAAGGAAAGAAAAGAAAGAAGAAGGGAAGAGGGGATGGTGGCCGGCGATGGCCGGCGGTCACCGGCGGCGGCCGGAGTTGGCTGGAGTTGGCCAGAGTTGGCCGGAGACCCGTAGCCCAAGCGATATGTGGGGGTGCAAGTCTAGTTCAAAATGGATTTTTGGAGTTTTGAAAATGGTGGTTCGGAGAGCGACGAGTAGGTCCGTTGGAAAGAGAATGACGAGGAGAAGAAGATGGTGTGTTTGATGGTGATCAAGATGGAGTATGTGGTGGTGGAGATGGTGCAGAAGGTGGTGGTGGAAATGGGTTGTTTGGTGGAAAGAGAGGAAGAAGAAGGTGGTGAAGTTGTTGTTTGTTGTTGGAAATGGAGGAGGAGATGGAGGGGAGAAAGGTGGAGAAGTTGGTGGAGATGGAGGTGGAGTTGGAGGGTGGATGGCCGGCCAAAGAGAAGGCTTGGCTGCTATTTTTGGGCTGCCATGGTTCGTTGGCTGCTGTTGGAGAAGAAGGAAGAGAAAAATGGAAGAGAGAGAAGGAGTGGGGGAGTTATATAAAGGGAAAGTTTAAGATTATTACAAGTTGCCATTGACATTCATATTAAATGAAACATGCGTTTCATTCAAAGGAAATGGACTGCGTCCCCATCCAACAAAGACTCGCGTCTGGCAATTGCCCAGACGCGAGGATGAAAACTCGCGTTTGGGAAAAACCCGAATACTACGTTTACAGAAAGGACAAAAGTCAGATTTGACTTGAAGGACGTAACATTAAATACAGTATGGAGAGGATCACTACATTAAGTGTTGAATCCAGGTTCATGAAACTCACGTCTAGCGAGGAGAGAGAAAAATAGAAAAAGAGAAAAGTAAAATATCTGGATAAAATTTCGGTATCTGGGAAAATACCGAAAACTCCAAAAAAGTCCAAAAATAAAGTAGCTTGGAAAGCTTCCCAAAAATTCTCAAAAATAATAATATTATATAAAGATTTTTAGTGAAATCGGTTTTCAGAAATTCAATCTCATTTTCAAAATAAAAATTCTGAAGTCAACCATCAATACCGTCTATACCGGGTCGGCCAGATTTTGATAAAATCTGAAAAATCTCAGAAAATGCCAAAAAGGAGAAACATAATTCTAAGAAGTAATATGAAAGCAGAATTTAGAAATTTGATTCCAATTTCAAACTAAAATTCCTAGAATCAACCAGTGATACTGGCCGACACCAAATCCAGTGGATTTTGATAAATTTAGAAAATTCTCAGGAAAAGTATTTAGATAGAAAATGTGATTTTAAGAAGTTATAGGAAAGCCATTTTTAGAATTTCAACTCCGTTTGTAAATTAAAAATCCGAGAATCGAGCAGCGGTATTGGTCGACCCCGGTTTTTGAAGAATTTCAATTTAATTCAGGAAAATTCCAGAAAATCATAAAAATCCAAAATATTAGAAAATGATGTTTGAAACTAAAATCAGTCAAAACTGAATACCAGAAAGTCCAAATCGAGCAACACTCTAGGATCGGTCCTCCGGTTCAGACTTGGGCTGACTCCGAGTTCACGAATCCGAATCCAAGACAAAACGTTCTTATAGATAACTCACAATACAAAATAAATATAGGAAGTAAATCGAAAAATACGATCAGAAAATATGAATACGCAACTAAGTACGTATTCGGGGAGCGGGGTGTTACACTCCATCCACCTTATAAAAAATTGCGTCCTCGCAATTTCGATAAGGGGAAGATGAACACAGAAAGGATAGGAATGAAGATTATGCCAATCAAGATATGAATAACTATGAGCTGTTCTTCCTAATCGACTGTACGGTAAACTCAGGACTGAGACATCTCTGCCCTTCTGTCGTATATATACATCCTCTGACGGTGCCGTAATAATACTGATCTGATGTCTGCTTATAAAAGAACACTGCCAGAACTTCAAAAGACTAACCCATTCTGAACAATATAAAGTGAGCTGACTTGGTGAGATAATCAATAATACTTCAATCAGACTGCGAACCAATGCTGATGAAAGCCATAGAAATCCGTAGTGCTGAAATCCATAATATAAAATCCTGCATGGCATGATGTTGTCCTTCTGCAGTAGAATCACTAATGTGCTGCATACACACTAATCCCCCGAGAATAGACCAGAATACCCAAGGTAAGGAAAATCCTGATAATACTGAATATAAATCAAGAAGACCAATAATTAAGAATTTCAGCATACTGGGCGTTGCTAACTCTGAAAGACATAGCCAAGAATATAGAATAACCCTGAAGAATTCTAGATACTGACTTCTGAATGATAACCCGACTGCAGATGAAACATGTAGAAGATATCTGAGCCCTGCAAGATTGGTCGAATGGATCATTGACAAGGATCATGGCGATAGCTCAGATACAACGGTAAAACATGTTCAGCGGATCCATGAAAACACGCTAGGCAGAAGAAATCTGAGGAACGGGCTAGAGTGCTAAGCACTGAAGGAACTAGCCACGGGCAAAGCAGGCCTAGGTGAAGCTATCGCGTAGCACAACTCAGGTGTTAAGCATTAGGGTGCGGCGAAGCTAACGCTCTGCGAGGCTCGCATATGGCGAAGCTCACGCGGCGAAGCCAGCGCGTAACACAACGCTAAATGCTAAGTACCAGGGTGCAGCGAAGCCCACACCCGGTTAGGTCCACGGGTGACTAGAACACGACCCTCGCTTGGCGAGGCTAGCGGAGCCTATGGTCAACCAATCAATAAAGACTGCCAGAAGTTAGTGGCTCTGAGAACACGATCAAAAATCATAATAACCGAAACGAGTCCCGAATGCTGTCTTCTGAATAACAACCTGACTACAGACCAGCTCTGAGAATACCCGAGTCCCATAAACATAGTTGAAGAAATCATGATCGCTATTGGAGTAATAAAAATAGAAATACCATAACTCTGTCTGCCAGAAGTCCTGATTTGAAATACTGTTATATACTGACACTCCTCATGTAATGATACAGTTTATCTGATTATATAAGCGATGACTACTCCGCTTGATCTACTGGTCTCCCATGCTGTATCCATAAATACAAGAATATAACGCGAGGCCGAAGATCTGTCCAATATAAGACAATGTGATGTACCAGAGTCGTGGAATGCCAGAACATAATGAGAGCAAAGCACATCTGTCCTGCTGTTACCTCTCTAGTCTACGCATATCTTGAGTTGGCATAAGGATTACGAAAATTAGAATAGCAAAAATAGAAGAGATAGGAATCATGAAAAAGGGAGGTAGACACGGACGGACTAGGATTGGTGATGATAGTGCAATGAGAAGGATATGATATAGAGAATTTACCAACTCCCGGACATGCTAAAAATGGGGATAAATAGTTACGATCAGTACCGGGTTCCCTTTTCAGATATTGAGCATCCTTTTCTGTTCTCACTCCATCAGTATCCTGACTTCCTCTTCAGTCAGATTATATGTTTGCCTCCTTCTACCATGTGCCCTAGCTCTTGATCTCATTTGTGTATGACTCCATGCTGGATGCTGGGGGTGAAGCGAGGTTATTCTGCCAGTAGGTCCTGGATTCCTTCCCAATGGTGATACTGGATGAGTTGGTCTGATCAGTGCGATGTTCTCTATTTCCTTGAACAGACAGTCACTTTTCAACTAATCTCTGGACCTGTATATGACATAATTCATAATCTTTCTGGCGGTTGTGTTGTAGGTACCCGCTTCAGACAATACCCACATGTCATATGTTGAGGGCAAGGTTGGAGGGATGGCTTAGCTAGTGGGGCATCCAGGGGTCTGGCTAAGTCTTCAACTTCCATCAACTGAGAGGGTCTCTTCGTCAACTTCATCTGCATCTCATCCTGATCCTTCTTTTCCAGGTCTGTTCTACTTTCTGAGCGATGGCAAAAAAATTGAGAATACTTCTTGGGCTGCTTGGGAATAAGAAACATCTTGATCCTCATCTTCAGTTCTCACTAAAATCATACTTGCTCGGTTCTCTTTGTCAGCCACCACGTAAGACAACGACCGACTATGCCTTAGGAACTTTGCAGCGTACTTATTTACAATTCAATCTTCTTACTGCAATTTGATAAATCGTTCCTTCATTTCTTTCTGAGCTATTACAGAGAAGAATCTTCTCATAGAAATCCTTCGAGAACTGGTCCCAAGTGATGAGCTTTTCCAGTCTCGTTGCTTCCGCCAACCACCATGTCTTAGCTACATCTTTCAACTGAATCTTGGTCATTTTCGCTTGGTTCTCGTCAGGGACCCGAGTTGACTTCAGAAGATCTGTCATGCTTACCGGCCACTGCTATGCATCCAGGGCTCCTCCATGTTCAAAAAGATTGCCGGCTGTAATTTCCTGAAATCCGACATGTTGCCTGGCTTCTGTTCCCGGAGTGCAACCAATGATTCTTGGTGCGGAACCTTCGTCTGTTCTTGTTAGTTTTTCATCATATTTTGCAGAAATTATCTCAAATCAATACTTCCTCCATTAGGGCCACTCTAAGAAGAACCAGACCGTTATAATTTCCCCGTCTTTTCATGTCCGAGTTGGTTCAAGAATAACGAGAAACTGAAGTATGAAAGGATGGGAGAACTTCAGATTCAAGGGTAAGATTATCAAGAGAGAATGGATAATTTGTACTTACAGTTGGATTGTATAACCATGACTCATGCATTCTAGTTGCAAATTTCTTTACCATTAATTTGCCGACTGGTTGTACTGAGGATGTGAGAGCCTAGGCTCTGATACCACCCTGTAACGCCCCGATCCGGCAGGTACGGAGACGTTACTGCGACGTATATACGCAGGTCAGAAATACCCTCACGTATATACGCTAAGCATCAGTACAGGCAAGAATCAGAGTACGGAAGCACGTGGTGCATTATACATTCCAACATAAGAGTACAATTACAAAGTTATCACCAGATGTGACAAATATTACAAGAATATTACATCACCAATATGGCGCAATTGCGAGAATACAAAGGATGGTACAAGTATGAACAGTACGAATGAAGCTCAGAGTCATAACAGGAAAACTCTAGAGCCGAGCAAGGGGGCCTGGAAGGATGGGGCTCTGGACGGTCTGCTGAAGATCCACGCTACCGCTGCGCCACTCTGATTAACACCTGGGAGAATCCACACGCTCCAAGCTCCATGACCTGGACATGAGGATCCAGAGGAGTCAGAACTCCCCGGCGAGTGGTGATGCGAAAGCCAGATGGCGAGCATAGATAAGCACACGTGTATTGATAAATCTGGATCATAAACGTGAAAACCATGTCGTAGGCACATGCATACAGGAGCAAGTAGATATACAGCAATTGATATCAAGTAGGAAAGACTCATAGTATGATTAGATAAGAGCAGGGGACTAATGGAATAGAACACAGGTGATGAAGCAGGAGTAAGTAGGCATAGTATAATAATCATAAAACCGGAAATCCGAAGTAAAATCCGATACAAGCAAACATGGCAAGGCATACTACGGATTCATAGATGGCATCTTTTATTATTATTATTACTCGTCTTACCCTGATGTCTAGATATGTGAACTAGCGTCCCAGCGCACATATATCCACATCTGAGTAAAGCAAGATTGTTATTGGAAACAAACGGGGGTATCAAAGAACAATGTTTACAGTGGGTCCTGTGCATGCCCGGGACCACGGTCCAGGACGTTCCGTACTGGTGCTCGGAACCAGCCGCAAGGCGTACAGGAGGGTCTTATAGAATGCCCTTATCAAGATGGTACCAGGAAGGAGGGAGCCAGCACTCCCCTCGGTCGCCTGGAGGCCCACAGGTCAGACCGGAAGTTGTAGTTGCACAACATGCCTAGTGCCACTGTAAACACGAACATATATTGATAGCCGCAAGTTTCCCCCGACCCGATGCAAGTTGTTCCTTTTTATGATTTATTATGTAGTTATCAATATACGGGAATAGCAGGTACAAGACATGATCAGGAGTTCAGGAGTACATAAGTACTGCAAATTCAGGTCACTGTATATATAATACAGGATAACAAGTACAAGATTCAAGTCACTGTATGTAATACAGGACAACAAGTATAGTATTCCCGTAAATGTGATAATCATATGTCAAGTATTAATATGTCAGGGGTAAGTGATACGTCATGTCATAATAAGAAGCAAGTGTCAAGTTGTAAGTCGTGTGTCAGGTGATGACACATCAGTTGTCAAGTGATACAGACAGGTGTCAGGTATTAGCATGTAGATGATAGGTATCAAGCAAAAGCATGTCAAGTGTTAACATATCAAACATGTACTTGGTAAGTGATAGAGTAATAGCTGAGCACAATCAAGCAGAGCTGAGCAAGCTGGAGCGAAGCTAATGTACAACACTAAATGCTATCACGCTCGGCGTGGTTACCGCTCGCAGCGTAGCTAGACACACGTGCCGTAGTAAGCGTATGAACGCTATACTACTGCTCACGGGAAGCCATGCTCACGGGGTAATTACACTCGAACGGAGTAAGCGGTAAAGTGTTGACGCTAGGTCCGCCTACCAGGCGTAGCATAGAGAAAGTCCGAGGACTTTAAACCTCAAAGGTTGTACCCAGAGGTTAGGGTACCTGCAGAGAAGGTGTTAGTTCTAGATACAAATACATAAGACAATCAAGTCGATCCGACGAAGCAGGAAAGCCAAGAGGAAAGCGAGAACACTCGCCTAAGTCTTTAGAAAATACAGTGAAATCTCCGATCTCCGGAATCTAGAAAATCAACGCGTCAATGCGTTAGAGAGAAAGTGAGAGCTAGAGAGAGAAGTCCACGGAGAGAGAGTGTACAGGGAGACGTGGGTTTGAGAGTGAGACGCGGGGTCGCAGACGTGGGAGTCGCGTCGCGTAGATGCCACAAACGCGAGGTTCAAGACCCGCGTTCAAGTTAGGACACGAGAAGAACGCGGACGCGGACGTGGGTTCCGCGTAGCGTTAACATGAGAAGAACACAGACGCGGGCATGAGCTCCGCGTCGTGTTGACACGAGAAGGACACAGACGCAGGCATGGCTCCGCGTTGCATCGATGCAAGAACGTGAAGGCCGCGTTATACAAATGTCAAGAACGCGAAGATTCGCGTTAATGAATTGCTTGGACGCGGGGGTGAGATCCGCATCAGTAATCAACAGAGAGAAAGAGAGAGACAGGGAAAGAGGGAGAGTGCGGGGAACGCAAGTTTTTGGAAAGAAGGGGGAGACGCAAGTTTTTGGTCTCCCCAAGTTTTGGGAGAAAAACAGTGAAGGAAAGAAAAAGGAAAGGAAAAGAAAAAAGAAAAGAAAGGAAAGGAAGAAAAGAAAGAAGAAGGGAAGAGGGGATGGTGGCCGGCGGTGGCCGGCGGTCACCGGCGGCGGCCGGAGTTGGCCGGAGTTGGCCAGAGTTGGCCGGAGACCGGTAGCCCAAGCGATATGTGGGGGGTGCAAGTCTAGTTCAAAATGGATTTTTGGAGTTTTGGAAATGGTGGTTCGGAGAGCGACGAGTAGGTCCGTTGGAAAGAGAATGACGAGGAGAAGATTGTGTGTTTTGATGGTAATCAAGATGGAGTATATGGTGGTGGAGATGGTGGAGAAGGTGGTGGTGGAAATGGGTTGTTTGGTGGAAAGAGAGGAAGAAGAAGGTGGTGAAGTTGTTGTTTGTTGTTGGAAATGGAGGAGAAGATGGAGGGGAGAAAGGTGGAGAAGTTGGTGGAGATGGAGGTGGAGTTGGAGGGTGGATGGCCGGCCAAAGAGAAGGCTTGGCTGCTGTTTTTGGGCTGCCATGGTTCGTTGGGTGCTGTTGGAGAAGAAGGAAGAGAAAAAATGGAAGAGAGAGAAGGAGTGGGGGAGTTATATAAAGGGAAAGTTTAAGATTATTACAAGTTGCCATTGACATTCATATTAAATGACATGCGTTTCATTCAAAGGAAATGGGCTACGTCCCCATCCAACAAAGACTCGCGTCTGGGCAATTGCCCAGACGCGAGGATGAAAACTCTCGTTTGGGAAAACGCGAATACTGCGTTTACAGAAAGGACAAAAGTCAGATTTGACTTGAAGGACGTAACATTAAATGCAGTATGGAGAGGATCACTGCATTAAATGTTGAATCCAGGTTGGTGAACTCGCATCTAGCGAGGAGAGAGAAAAATGGAAAAAGGAAAAGTAAAATATCTGGATAAAATTCCGGTATCTGGGAAAACAACGAAAACTCCAAAAAAGTCCAAAAATAAAGTAGCTTAGAAAGCTTCCCAAAAATTCTAAAAAAAATAAATATTATATATAGATTTTTAGTGAAATCGTTTTTCAGAAATTCAATCTCATTTTCAAAATAAAAATTCTGAAGTCAACCATCAATACCGGTCTATACCGGGTCGGCCAGATTTTGATAAAATCTGAAAAATCTCAGAAAATGCAAAAAGGGAGAAACATAATTATAAGAAGTAATATGAAAGCAAAATTTAGAAATTTGATTCCAATTATAAACTAAAATTCCTGGAATCAACCAGCGATACTGGCCGACACCAAATCCAGTAGAATTTTGATAAATTTAGAAAATTCTCAGAAAAAGTATTTAGATAGAAAATGTGATTTTAAGAAGTTACGGGAAAGCCGTTTTTTAGAATTTCAACTCCGTTTGTAAATTAAAAATCCGAGAATCGAGCAGCGGTATCGGTCGACCCAGGTTTTTGAAGAATTTCAATTTAATTCAGGAAAATTTCAGAAAATCATAAAAAATCAAAAATATTAGAAAATGATGTTTGAAACTAAAATCAGTCAAAACTGAATACCAGAAAGTCTAAATCGAGCAACACTCTAGGATCGGTCCTCCGTTTCAGACTTGGGCTGACTCCGAGTTCACGAATCCGAATCCATGACAAAACGTTCATATAGATAACTCATAATACAAAACAAATACAGGAAGTAAATTGAAAAAATACGATCAGAAAATATGAATACGCAACTAAGTACGTATTCGGGGAGCGGGGTGTTACACTCCATCCCCTTATAAAAAAATTGCGTCCTCGCAATTTCGATAAGGGGAAGATGACACAGAAAGGATAGGAATGAAGATTATGCCAATCAAGATATGAATAACTATGAGTTGTTCTTCCTAATCGACTGTACGGTAAACTCAGGACTGAGACATCTCTGCCCTTCTGTCGTATATACATCCTCTGACGGTGCCGTAATAATACTGATCTGATGTCTGCTTATAAAAGAACACTGTCAGAACTTCAAAAGACTAACCCATTCTGAACAATATAAAGTGAGCTGACTTTGTGAGATAATCAATAACACTTCAATCAGACTGCGAACCAATGCTGATGAAATCCATAGAAATCCGTAGTGCTGAAATCCATAATATAAAATCCTGCATGGCATGATGTTGTCCTTCTGCAGTAGAATCACTAATGTGCTGTATACACACTAATGCCCCGAGAATAGACCAGAATACCCAAGGTAAGGAAAATCCTAATAATACTGAATATAAATCAAGAAGACCAATAATTAAGAATTTCAGCATACTGGGCGTTGCTAACTCTGAAAGACATAGCCAAAATATAGAATAATCCTGAAGAATTCTAGATACTGACTTCTGAATGATAACCCGACTGCAGATGAAACATGTAGAAGATATCTGAGCCCTGCAAGATTGGTCGAATGGATCATTGACAAGGATCATGGTGATAGCTCAGATACAACGGTAAAATCATGTTCAGCGGATCCATGAAAACACGCTAGGCAGAAGAAATCTGAGGAACGGGCTAGAGTGCTAAGCACTGAAGGAACTAGCCACGGGCAAAGCAGGCATAGGTGAAGTTATCACGTAGCACAGCTCAGGTGTTAAGCATTAGGGTGCGGCGAAGCTAACGCTCTGCGAGGCTCGCATATGGCGAAGCTCACGCGGCGAAGCTAGCGCGTAACACAACGCTAAATGCTAAGTACCAGGGTGCAGCGAAGCCCACACCCGTTAGGTCCACGGGTGACTAGAACACGACCCTCGCTTGGCGAGGCTAGCGGAGCCTATGGTCCACCAATCAATAAAGACTGCCAGAAGTTAGTGGCTCTGAGAACACGATCAAAAATCATAATAACCGAAATGAGTCCCGAATGCTGTCTTCTGAATAACAACCTGACTACAGACCAGCTCTGAGAATACCCGAGTCCCATAAACATAGTTGAAGAAATCATGATCGCTATTGGAGTAATAAAATAGAAAATACCATAACTCTGTCTGCCAGAAGTCCTGATCTGAAATACTGTTATATACTGACACTCCTCATGTAATGATACAGTTTATCTGATTATATAAGCAATGACTACTCCGCTTGATCTACTGGTCTCCCATGCTGTATCCATAAATACAAGAATATAACGCGAGGCCGAAGATCTGTCCAATATAAGACAATGTGATGTACCAGAGTCGAGGAGTGCCGGAACATAATGAGAGCAAAGCACATCTGTCCTGCTGTTACCTCTCTAGTCTACGCATATCTTGAGTTGGCATAAGGATTACGAAAATTAGAATAGCAAAAATAGAAGAGATAGGAATCATGAAATGGGGAGGTAGACACGGACGGACTAGGATTGGTGATGATAGTGCAATGAGAAGGATATGATATAGAGAATTTACCAACTCCCGGACATGCTAAAAATGGGGATAAACAGTTACGGTCAGTACCGGTTCCCTTTTCAAATATTGAGCATCCTTTTCTGTTCTCACTCCATCAGTATCCTGACTTCCTCTTCAGTCAGATTATATGTTTGCCTCCTTCTACCATGTGCCCTAGTTCTTTATCTCTTTTGTGTATGACTCCATGCTGGATGCTGGGGGTGAAGCGAGGTTATTCTGCCAGTAGGTCCTGGATTCCTTCCCATGGTGATACTGGATGAGTTGGTCTGATCAGTGCGATGTTCTCTGTTTCCTTGAACGGACAGTCACTTTTCAACTGATCTCTGGACATGTATATGACATAATTCATAATCTTTCTGGCGGTTGTGTTGTAGGTACCCGGCTTCAGACAATACCCACGTGTCATATGTTGAGGGCAAGGTTGGAGGGATGGCTTAGCTAGTGGGGCATCCAGGGGTCTGGCTTTTAAATTCTCCCGTAAGGGATTTAGTTGTTACGTTAGTGATTACCTCTGACAACTTTTTAAGGAATAATCCTTTCCCTACCGAATCCCCACGGAGTTCTTTTTGTCACGTTAATGATTACTTCTGACATATAATCTCTTATGGGATTTATTTTTAACTCCCTAGCAAGTTTCTGATAGACCCCTCGGAGTCTATTAATACCCTTTCCAGTCCCCCAGTGGATTTCTTGATTGTCACGTTAATAATAATACCTTTGACAATTTTTTTCAAATAATTTACCAAAGGAATACCACTTCCCCACGAGATTTATGATCAAAGCTTATTTCCCCAAGCGAAATTACTTCTTTTACTGTCATGTCCAGCTCATCACCTCTGAACGGTAAAAATTCTTAGCTTGGTGGTTTCACAATCGGTTATGTCCATGTTACCTCTGAACCGATAAATAGCCAAGTGTCATTTTTTTAGTCCAGTAGGACTACTTTTTGCCGTTTTGTCCAGTTCGCCACCACTGAACGATAGGGCTTTGAGTCTAGTAACTCCCAATCAGTTATATCCATATTACCTCTGAACTGACGGATGCCTAGATCTTTCCACTTTTATGGTACTTAAACTGTTATGTCCAGTCTAGCACTACTGAACAGACGAGTCCATAACCTTGTTTTCCTTCCCCCGTCAGGGCTGGGAGTTTTTACTGTCAAGCTAATATGACTACCTCTGAATAGTGAATTGCGAGCCTGGTGTCTCTTAGTTGGTCATGTTCATATTACCTCTGAACCGACGGGTGCCCAGATCAAATTCACTGTTGCAGTCCCTATGGGCTAGCTTCTAAGTTAATGCGACTACTTCTGGCAGCAGATTCGGAGTTTAGTGTGTCTTAGTCTATCATGTCCAGTTTATCATCTCTGAATAGACAGGTCCTTAAAACTGGATTCACCTCTTTTTGTCATCATGTCCAGATCATCACCTATAAATGACAAAATTTTGATCTTGGTGGCTTCTCAATCGGTCATGTCCAGTTCATCACCTCTGAACCGACAGATAGGCAGGTCTCCCCTTTTTATTTACTGTTATATCCTGTTGGTCACCTCTGAATAGTAAACACTCCAGTTTGATAATTTCTAGTCGGTTATGTCCAGTTTGTCCCCTCTAAACCGACGAATATCTATTCTCATCCTTCTTTGTCGTTATGCAGTTTGTCACCTCTGAACGATAAGGCTTCATGTCTGATGATTCCTAATCAGTTATGTCCACTTTGTCACCTCTGAATTGATGGATATGCAAATCTAACTTTCCAGTTCTTTAGGGACTCTTCTCCTATTATGTCCAGTTTATCACCTCTGAACAGCAAACCCTCTTTTTTAGCGATTCCGAATCTGTTATGTTCATATTACCTCTGAACAGACGGATTCCTAGATCTGCTCCCCTTTGTCCTCACTGAATTCTCATACTCAAACTGATTTTATCATGTTCCTAACCTCTGAATAATTTTCCGTCACAGTTCTAATTTTTTGGGGATTTTACTTAGTGAAGCTCACTCTTTTGAAGACCCAAGGTAATTCAAAGTTTCGAAATCTGAACCATCACATTGCAGATTTACAAAAACTTTGAAGGGAGTTTTGTTGACACTTTAAAAAGACAAACAACTCTCAGATCTTTTCAACCGGCCTGAACGATGTCTGACTTGTCGACTTTTACAAAAGATAAGTCACAGACAATCTGACGACCAGTCTCTCTGCCTATCCCCAAGAGACAACTCAGCAATTTGGATTTTACTGATCTAGTGAAGCAGACAATAAGTCAAGGTTGTCTTCAAAGAGACCTAAGCAGGCCTAAGATGCTAAGTTAGCTCAACACTTAGCCTCGCATGAGCCAAGGGGATAGCCTCTCCTGAGAGGCTAAATTTGTCCAGCTTTGCCTTGAAACTCTTCATAGCTCCAGAAAGAGCTAACTTATAGCTTTGCCTGAAGCTAATTCTAGCTTCGCCTGAAGCTTCTTGCATGAAGCTCTTCATAACTCCACAGAGAGCTAGCTTACAGCTTCGCCTGAAGCTAATTCTAGCTTCCCCTAAAGCTAATTATAGCTTCGCCTGAAGCTTTCTTGATAGCTTCTCATGAAGCTCTACATAGCTTTACAGAGAGCAAACTTATAGTTTCGCCTGAAACTCTACGTAGCCGTCAAGAAGAGCCAACTCCTATCTTCACCTAAAGCTTAGCATAGCTTTGCTAAGAGCTTGCTTCTACCTTCGCCTGAAGCTTGGCACAACTCCACTAAAAGAGCTAAAATACTTAGCTTTGTCTCAACTGACTAGCCTCGCCTGAGGAGGCTAGCCTCACCTCCACTGGCTAGTCTTTCCTGAAGAGGCTAGCCTCGCCTCCAACTGGCTAGCATCCCCTGAGGAGGCTAGCTCCGCCTCAACAGGCTAGCATCGCCTGAAGAGGCTAGCATCGCCTCAACTGGCTAGCATTGCCTGAAGAGAGTAACCACCCCACTAAATTAGTGGGGGGAGCTAAATTAGTGGGGGGAGTTAATGGGTAGTTACACCTATGATCCCTCATTAAGAGGAGACCATCAAGGAATTATAACTTCCTATTAAGCCTATAAATAGCCCACTAGTAGGTTAGGCTCGGGGTCTTGAAGAAATTCAAGTCCAAGAGGCTTTACGAAGAGCATAAGCTTTTTTGGTGACTTCAAAGCTTAGCTAACAAGAGATCTACACTCTCGCTTCGAATTCAGAGAATCACTTCTCTAATCCTACAAGGATAAATTCAGGGTATTAATACCCTAAGGCCTTCCTCCCTTTCAAGGAATCTTTAGAACCAGGCTAGAAGAATTCGCAGGCAATAGTATTCGAAGATCGGCCGCTTGCATCGCCAACGGGACAAAGTGGTCACGCGCTGATCAGACTCCCACCGGTACACTTTCCCAGAAATCTCAGAGGAGATCTACTTGTAATTTTCTTTATCTTTCTTTAAAAATTACTTGTAGTTTCGCTCCTCAATTATTTTTTGTAAGTTTTCTCCAATCATTTTCAATGGAAAACACTTATATTTAGAAGAGCGATCAATTCCACCAAAGTTCCTTGCCAATTCCTATCCTGGAATGGTAGGACCATATCAAACTGTAGTCATTTCTCTAACAATGAATTATAGATCAGGTCTGTCACGTTGACATTAAACCTCTAACATTAAATTTTCCAATATATCCCAAGCGGATCGGAACTCTACCTGTCATTTTTCTCCATAAAATGGCAGGCCTACTCAAATTGTTGTTACTTTAACAGCACATGAACCCTTATCAAGTTAATATCATACCTCTAACAAGTCATTTTTAAACATCCCAATCGGAGAATTTGTCACGATCACTTCGGGCAAAATTCCCTTCTAATTCCGCGGTAAGGAATTTGCATCCTGTCTTTCCCAGCTTAATTGTCACGTTAATGATCACCTCTGACAATTCTTTAAAGCACAGGATCCCTTTTAACTCCCAGTGAGTTTTAATAGATTCCCCTCGGAGTCTTTCCAGTCCCTGTTGGACTCTTTGGTTGTCACCTTAACATAATACCTCTGAGAATTTCTTCTAAAAACTCCTCCAAAGATATAAATTTTCCCATGAAGTATCAAATCACATATTCCAGTGGAATAACTTTCTTACCATCACGTTCAGTCAATCACCTCTGAATGGCTAGGCTTGATGGTTTTTCAATCGATTATGTCCAGTTTATCACTTCTGAACTGATAGATAACAGCCTTATCCTTTAGTCCGGTAGGGACTGTTCTTTTGCCGTTATGTCCACTTCGCCACCTTTGAACGCCAGGGCTCTAAGTCTGATGTTTTTTAGTCAGTCATGTCAAGTTATCACCTCTGAACTAATAGGTAATCAGATCTCTTCCCATCTATGGTACTCAAACTGTCATGTCCAGTTCGCCAACTCTGAACAGATGAGTCCATAACCTTGTTCTCCTTTCCCCCTTCATGGTCGGGAGTTCTTGCTGTCAAGTTAGTCATTATCTCTAAACAATGAATATGAGAGCCCAGTGTCTCTTAATTGGCTATGTCCAGTCAATCACCTCTGAACCAACGGCGCCCAAATCCAATTCACCGTTACAGTCCCTAGTGGATTATCTGCTTGTTAATATTATGACCTCTGGCAGTCAGATTCAAATTTAGTATGTCTTAGTCTATAAAGTCCAGTCAATCACCTCTGAATTGACGGGTCCTTAAAACTAAGTTAACCTTTATTTTGTCATTATGTCCAGTTTGTCACCTCTGAACGACCAAATTCTGAGCTTGGTGGCTTCTGAATCGGTCATGTCTAGTCCATCACCTCTAAACTGACGATAGCTAAGTCTCACCTTTTTTTTTACCGTTATGTCCAGTTCACCACCTCTGAATGGTAGGGCTCTGAATTCTGTAGCTTCGCAATCAGTTATGTCCAGTCAATCACCTCTGAACTGATCGAAGTTGGATTCCATCCTCCAGTCTTTTTTATACTTCCTTTTTATCATGTCCAGTTCGTCACCTCTGAACAACAATACTCTGATTTTGGTCATTCTCAATCGGTCATGTCCAGTCCATCACCTCTGAATCGATGAACATCTAATCACACTTTTCTTTATCATTATGCCCAGTCAGTCACCTCTGAACGACAAATTTCGAATCTGATAATTCTAACCTTTCATGTCTAGTCAGTCACCCCTGAACTGATGGATTTTCAGGCCTGACTCCAGTCCAGTAGGGACTATCTTATTATTGTCATGTCCAATCAATTGCCTCTGAATAGCAAAACCCCTCATCTAGTGAATCCTAACCTATCGCGTCCAGTCAATCACCTCTCACAGACAGATTCCTAGACCTACCCATTTTTTATCTCTAGTGGATTTTCTTTTCTGGATTAACTTATCATGTTCATAACCTCTAAATAATGTTGTCTCAATTTTAATTCTTTGAGGAATTTTAGTTGGTGAAATTTCAGCCCACCAGTTCTTTCCCAAAGAACTTGCATATTATGTATGTTCCCATATGGAAAACTTATAAGACAGACAAACGATGAAAAAGGAAGAGAAAGACACCAGATAAGTCATTAATCAGAAAGCAAATTTTATTGATTGATGAAAAAGTACAATAAAAGAAGATACGAGGTATTACAAATCAAGATTGTCTCTCATAAGATTTGATCTTTGCCTAAAGAGCAGACAACCTGTTTATTCTCTCTTCTTAGGCCTTCAGCTGGGCCTATGGCTTCAATTCTTTTGGTTGAATGCAGCCATTGTCTCCAAGTGAGATTTTAGCTCCTCCAAAGTTGTCCTTTTTTTTTGCCTCCGAATGTTGGATCTGGATGCTCTCAGTCGACATCTCTTCCAATCGGATGGTTTTAGCTTGACTCACTGGCTCAGCTTTGGAGCAAAGAAGATTGGCCTTTGCGATCATCTCCTTTGCGTTGTTAATCTGATCTCTTGCTAAATCAAGAGCTTTAATGGAGACGCCCATTGCCTCGTAACCTCAGCCTCCTGGGCCTCTAGGGACTTAAGCTCCTAAGATACGGCCTCTATCTTCTGCGACATCTGTAGATAATTCTTTTTCATCTATTCTGTGAGATGTTCCAGTTCAGCTTCCACCAGAGGTAAGGTCTAACTGTCTCAGATTGTTCCATTCGCCAATGTCTCTTTCAAGATTGTTGACCACTTCTTCCAAGGACTCAACTTTAACAACCCTCTAACATCCCGGATTTTTTCTATCGCTCAAGAGAAATGACTCTCCAAGAAGTGAAAGAAGTATGATTGCTCTTGAAATCATGAGAAGGTAGTGCTTCAAGCTTTTGTAGAAGCCATCCACAAGCTCCCTGATGAATTCATCCTGGGAATCGCCTTGATCGGTTGAAGGGTAATGATAGCAGGAGGGCTCTGCTGAGGCAACACCATCATGGATGACTCTGGGATGGCTAGGGCTACAACTAGTGGAGTAATCCTTAGAAAAGGAGTCTTCAAAAGAATGTCCTTAAAAAATCGAAAGCCAGGCATAGAGATCAGCTCAACTGTGAGCGTCGATGAACTAGCTTCAGTGATCTCCACCAGTCAGAAGCTGAGGGGCCATAAGGAGCCAGTGAGATCGAAGATAACTCCGTTTCAAGGCCGAGCTGATCTCCAACCTATTCCGGCACTGTTCGAGCAGAAGAGACAGGCTCCATCTCAATTGTTGCCACCGCAAGTCTCTTGGTGTGGCATGTTGTTGAATAACTCTTTGATGAATAAGGCCCAACAACACGGAGTCAATCACCAGTGGGGTCACTTTCTTCTCTTGTTCAGGCTCTGACATCACTAGAGGAGCAACTTCCATAGGAGCTTCTGCAAAATTTTCAGATTTAGCAACAGATATAGAGAAACATGCGCTAAATTTAAAGCACCACAATTCTTATCTGCAGAGGTTGAGGTGGTGATATTAACCTCTGATTCTGTTATCTTTCCTAGAGGAGTTTCAATAGAGACAGGCTCGATAGTGGCGATGTGCTCGATCACAACAGCAGCAGGAATAACCTCAAAAGCAGGTGTTTTCGCCAAAGCCATCTCAGTGGCCGGCTTGTCTATAGGCGCAATCGGGAGAGGGACATCCTCCATGGGGGCCTCATGGGTCTCAATGATCCCCGTACCCTCCGTATCATCCGGCTGAGTGGTCATCTCGACCTGGTCGGAAGGCCCGATGTCCTGCATTTCTTCCCTGGGCCTTCAGGGTCTAAGTAGTCGTACACATCATCTATATGATGTGGGAAGAGAGCATCCCACGCCTTGTTATTCTCTTCATCTGCGTTTGGAGATTTAAAGTTAATCATAAAATTGGACAGCTACCACTGAAAATGTAATATCTCTAGTTTAAAATACTGTGTTTTTAATTTTCATAGATATTTATTTTGTTATACTTTATTTTTATCTTATTTATTAGTATTAATTAACTTGATTTATGACTTGTATTATTTTACCTTCTTCCCCAACCTGGTGAAGTAGGTACTGAACCTGCTTTGGAAGTCGCTAAAACTGCTGAAATCGAAGAGGAAGAGGAAGAGGATGAGAAAAGAACACCCACTTCAAACGAAAACGCAAGTTGTCTCTTCCAGTTACTTCTCCAATCGCTTCTCCTCGGAAGAAGAGAAAATAGACCGCGAAGCTCTCAAGTCGACGTCGAGGGACTTTGCAAATTAAAAGATGGAACACCGGTGGTCATGATCCCCCACTAGCTTGCTCCGGCTCCTCCTCCAGCTGCTCCGGTTACCTGCACTAATTGTTGTTATATCTTCAGCGCAATTTGTGCCAATCACAGGTAAGATCAACTTTTTCTGTCATGCTCAATACCAAATACGTGAAAACAGAGTCACGACGAGAGTCGGCGACGTATATACGTGAGGAGAATACCCCACATATACACGCTATGCCTAAAGTAACCTGAGCAAGCTGTAAAAATCTACTATGATAATCAATATCACTGCAATAATGCATATAATGTCTATACATGATATCATATGAATAGAGAAAGGAATATCGACTGATAGCAATGTATAGAGAATCAGAAAAACTATAGAATCAATAGGAATAAAAAGGATATAATAATACAAGAATAGGTATGTTGACACTCTAAAAAAAAAAGAGACAAAAGTCTCACATTTATCTTCAACCGGTCGGAACGATGTCTAACTTATCAACATTTACAAAAGATAAGTAGAAGACAGCTGACGACCCGGGATAAGGCAGTGACTTGGATCTTACTGATCTAGTGAAGCAGACAATAAGCCAAAGTTGTCTTTGAAGAGAGCCAAGCAGGCTGAGAGACTAAGTTAACTCAACAGTTAGCCTTGCATGAGCCCAAGGGATAGCCTCTGGCCTCGCTTTAAACCCTCCATGACTCCTATGGAGCTAACTTACAGCTTCACCGAAGCCCTCTTTATAGCCTCGCTTTGAGGCTAACTATTAGCTTCACTTGAAGCTTCCCATTTAGCCCCGCCAGAGGCTGATCCAGGAGCTTCACGCTAGAAGCATTATCCCTAGCTTCGCTAGAAGGAAAAAAGGGTGCAGCTCTGTTATGAACTGAGTCGTAGCTCTGCCATGAGCTGAGTCTTAGCTTCATACAAAGCTCTGAAAATAACTTCGCCTAAATCTATAAGTCAAGTCTTAGCTTCGCATGATTTAGCTGAAATCACCTAGAGGGGGGTGAATAGGTGATAATGCTATCAATACACAAATTTAAAATGAGATGATGCAACGATCACTCAAAGCAAGATTAGAAGCTGAATATCCCGTGAAGGGCTCTGAACTCCTTCCTCGTGATTAGCATTATCACCTATTTACCCCCCTCTAGGTGATTTCAACTGGTATCAGAGCTAGGACTCTAGTTTTTGGCTTCACATCCTTAGAGAGATCCTATAAATTGCTAATCACTATTTTCATATCTTCATTCAGACACTAGTAAAGATAGTTGTTGACTGAGATTTCCTGCACACAAATATAATATGTTTAGTTTAAGAATAGATGTGCAAGTCTCAGTTCTAATCCGCGGTAGCAGGGCTATGCGGGTCGTGATCCTCAGGGAGGGACTGTGATGGAAGCGTTAAGCAAGTTATACTCTAAGCTTTTATTTTTATTAGTTAAATAGTGGTATTTACAATGGGTGGTAGAAAAGAATATGGAGATGATGTTGTATTTAATCTACAAAAACAAATAAAGAGAAGAAAAGAAAACTAACCTTGGTAGGAGAAAATATGTGAAAACCTAACACTTTCTACCTTATTTCGGAGGCATGAACGCATAAGGCATAGGATCGATCTCAGTCCGCTGTCGCATTAGGTCATCAAGCCTTGGCAAGTATGAGTTGATACGCCTCGAGGAGGAGAACTCTCCATGGAATATCGTTGGCACCACCAATCTTTGGTATACTTGTGATTCGGTAATCGCTTGTATGCTCGTCACAGATCAAAGAAATAAAGTAGAAAAGAAAAAGAGAAACAAAAGAAAAGTAAAGCAATAAATAAAAGCAAAAATTACCTTCATTAATTTATACAATGGAGAAGAGAAGCATACATCAGTGTCACCCTCAACATAGCCATCTCCCTCTCTTGAAATAAAAGAAAACGAAATCTAACCTAGAAGAAAGAGAAAAACCCTAAAAATCCTAACTTTGGCCCTTTGCTGGACGCTGGACGCTCTGTACGTTGCACTGCAGGTGATATTTATAGGTGCAGAAGGCCGAGGAGTCCTGGATGAACTTGCCCACGAAATCTGGG